>BPLS01019079.1:0-15134 GCA_019656275.1 Rhododendron kiyosumense
GATTACCGTATTTGAATACTGAAGCAAGTAAAGTAATTCTTGAAGTAGGCTTGAATGGAAATACCATAGTTTCACGTTGATCGTCATGCATGAGACATAATAACTTGAACCAACCATCTATTGCCAGGCTACATTGATTACCTAGAACTTGAAAATGAAAGCTTTGCATGCTGATATATTCCCTGTTGCTTGTTTTTGTGTCTGATGTAAGAGAGAGCGAGACAGAGAGACATTCACGGCTTTGGGGGCGTGTGTATCTTCTTGGCGCTGTACCAGAGTTTACCTGAGAGGGTGAGGCAATTGGTGGATGAGGCAGGCTTTAGAGAGTTCATTCAGACTCTCACTCCGAGGAGGAACGATCATGCTGTCCTGGTTGCGCTAGCAGAGAGGTGGAGGGATACCACGAATACCTTCCATTTACTGCTCGGGGAGATGACGGTGACGCCCACTGACTTTGCAGCGATCACAGGCTTGAGGGTTGGGGGCGAGCCTATCCCATTTGATTCGGGCATCCAAGAGGACGAGGTAGCCCTGAAGTGGTTTTTGGGTGAAGTGTCCAAGATTGAGGAGGGGATGGCGAGATATGGGCAGTTCGTCCGATTCCTTAAGAAAAAGGTGACGACTGATCAGGAGGCAGAGCAGATGGCCCGGGCATACCTGTTATATCTCTTTGGTGCTACCCTGTACCAGAACAGGCGTAGCAAGGTTCACCTGTCTTACTTGCCCGCGCTGAGAGATCTGAGGACGGCCTCACGCTTTGACTGGGGAGGAGCGGCGCTTGGCGCAACTTACGGTTTTATGGGGGACTCATCGAGGACGGAGGTGAGTACTGCTGGGTACTGGCGGATCTGGGAGGTATGATTTTAATGGAGTAAAGTACATTTCCAATATGCATTTATCCATTTGATTACATAACCTGCTTGATAGTATCATTGCACTGACAATTTGATTTCTTGTTGTCAATGCAGCTCTGGGCCTACGAGGTTTTGAACATGTGCCGTCCAGTGACGAAGAGCCTAGAGTTGGGGATCCTCCCACGTGCACATATCTGGAGCAAGAAGAACATGAGAGAGAAGAGAGGTAGGGGTGACTTGAATGGCTTCAGGATATACCTAGACGAGCTTCGCCCCTCACAAGTATGACGTGAAACTTTGTAAAAACGGAAATGTGTATCCCTTTTTATTGCTTTAATGTTGTCGCTGACCGATACTTGCATTGTTCGCTCGTGCATATCGAGTGGGATCCTTGGAGAGTGGCAGAGCCTGAGCCTGAGTACTTGGCTCACAGCAAGGTCGTCACAGCAAGCAGAGTGCTACTGGAGTCAGCCTTTGGTTGGCAGTGGTACTTGGGTGATCGAGTGACATGCCAATCACTTGGCTATGTAGGGTTTCAGGTGCCTGGACCGCTTCCACCACGGGCCTCACACACAGGGGAGTACACTTTGGCAGAGCTGGAGGTCTTCACGCGGCCTGATACTGACTTGACATGCCACCTGCGTCCTGACATGGACTATGCGACGTACCAGAGGGAGCGCCTGGCGAGGCCACTAGGAGTACGAGAGTTCAGAGCGGTCCGGAGTCAGGCTCGGGGAGCCACTGAGAAGAGGAGAGCCGTCACAGGGAGGCAGAGCAGTGGTGAGAGTCGCGCGAGGCGAGGTCCAAGTGGACTGGTGAGAGGTGGGCCACCAGAGTTGACGTGGTAGATAGCAGTGGTAGACTCTCAAGGCAATCCAGCTGAGCTACACCTAACCCCTGCCAGAGTCGAGCCAGCGCCCGTCACTGTGCCAGTAAGACATTGTAGCCTTCCTTACTATATTTTCATAAAGTTTGAAATATTGCCCAATTGCTCATATCCAAATTATTCTTGCAGGTGCCCAATGAGTGAGTGAACGAGGCTGTTCGGCACATGCTTGCGCTGGAAAATGTGGTGAAAAGAGTGGCAAGTGGCTTGCCATTGGACTTACGCTATCCCCAGCCGGCGGCTCGGAGATCTCAGGTATATCCTTAGAAAATGATACATTCCTGCAAACGATACATTCCTACATTCGATACATTCTTGCACACGATACATTCCTGTTTTTGATACTGGATATATATGCATATACTTGCCCAATTCATAGTATGCTTTGATTTGTGTTGATTGAGGATTGATCGTAACTGCTTTAAGACATGCAATATGCAAAACACATGCTAATGTATAAAAATTACAATGCAGGCACAGGGATGAGCGGCTCCTAGGAGGAAAAGCGCTGGGGATCCTTCATAGAAGAAACTGGCTGCTAGGACTCCTGCTCCTATACCTACTACCAGACCACAGATGCGAGGCTCGCAGGTGCCCACCACGAGCGAGGAGGCGGCCCGAGAGGTTGTGGCGCGTGCTGAGGAGAGGTTCCAGCTGAAGATGCGCCAGAGGCTCTCACAAGACGAGCCGGTCCGCAAGAAGCGACTAATCCTGGCTGAGGTCTTCGAGGAAGAAGAGAAGGAGGAAGAAGAAGAAAGAGAGGATGCATCTGACAGTGGCGGGTCTAACGATTCAGCGCACGATCTTGGCTTTGGACAGGACCCCACGGAGAGAGATGACGACGATGACGACGGAGAGGGAGATTGGTTTATGGAGGATTGAGGGCTATCGAGAAGCCTCATCTTACTTTTTGCATTTTGATTTTGCTTTTGGGCCTGCCCGCCCGCCGGCATAGATAGATAGATAGAAGGCCGAAGCGCCTTAGCTGATACTTTTGATAGATGTTTTGGAGGCCTGCGTGCCTTTTTGATTTGATGGGTGAGTGTGCTTGAGTTGACATGATGACTTTTGATTGGCCGAAGTGCCGCACGCACAGTAGTTTTCTTTACTTTGACATGGATAGATCTTGGCTTAGCTATAAAATTTGCATTTTCGGTTTATTTTACTCTTGTAATGAATTAGAGCAAATAAGCATTTGCCACTAATACCATACTTGCATTGATAATGTACTGAGACTGCTCATAAACACACGTACACATACACGTACAGACAGAAATAGCTTAGAAAAAGAACGAGAATGTATCTCAGGACACGGCCAGGATACGAGAAATATAATGAAATTTTGGACATTCATAAGCCAAAACGCAAAATACACTGACTTGGACAAAAATGACGCTTCCGTAAGGTCATATACATGCAAAATGACCTATGCGAGCTGACGGAATCGAGAAATGCATTCCAAAACGCAAACTTGACCAAAATCGATATGAAAGACACAAAATGGACACGAGATGGAAAGATATGACCCTATTATGTCCCGGACTGAAACCGACACCTCCGTACAGTCACGTTGGGTCACCATGACCTATATGGCCTGAAAGAAGGGAGCGTAAACTTTTGAAGCGAGTTTTGAACCCCCGAAATGGTTATTTGCACTTGAAATGGGCCGCCGGAGGTCCAAAATCTTCATTAGAAGCAATATTTCGAATCCGATGCTTGGACACGGTCATATATGCTCATAGTGACTTGCTAGAACCATAAAAGTTACAAAAGAACCCTTGGAATCAAAAGTGACCACAATTGGATAGTAGCTGGTATAAACTGTCAAATTACAGGCTGAACCATCACGCGACGAAGTGAGTCCATCACGCGATGGAGTGGATGCTGCTCACTTGCGCGATGGAATGAGATCATCGCGCGATGGTCGACCTGTGTCAGGCCACCTTTATTTGACCACTCCAGGTCTCCAAGACCGATTAGCCTTGTCATGTCCTTTAAACACTCAGAGTACTTTAGGGGCAGTCTGCAGATGCCCTTGCCTTGAAGAAGAAGAGGCCACGTTGTATAGATATTTGCATTGAGAGCGAAGAGCGTTTCACATGTTCTGACTATAAAGAGGCCAATGCTCTGCTAATGAAAGGCACTCCTCCCACAGTTTGAGATTTCCAGAAAAACCAAAATGGCAAATAACCTTCCGGTTTTGATTAGCCCGTGGCTCACGGCTTTTGTTGCTGGAGATTGGCTGTCATTCCGATCTAATGGGCTGGCCGCGTTCCATTTTCTCCGTAATGTGAGGTTTCGTCCTAAATTTCTGAGGGCAGCCCTGCAATTCTGGGATCTAGATGTTCACGTGTTCAGGTTTTGGATCAATGAGCTGTGCCCAACCGTGGAGGAATTTCAAGCGTACCTCCAAGGCGTTGTTTCGAGCGTGATTGTCGTGCTACCTTACAGGAAAAATATACCCAAGCTCCTACAGTCAAGCCTTAACATCACTAGGGGAGCAGCTGAAAGTCTGTTAGTTGGAGGGCAAATCAACATCATGCGCCTAATGGAATGGTATGGGCCGGAAGGGAATGTTGAGGATATAGCCCTGCAGGCCCGGCATCAATTTGCTCTGGCGATCAGTGTGCTGGCCGCTTATTTGCTGGTATCCCCGAATGGGCAAGTGAACCCCATGCTAGTGAGCGTTGCTACTCAAATGGGTGCTCGCAGGAATGTGGTGCCACTTGTTCTGGCTGAAACATTGATGGGTTTGAATTTGGTTTCTACTGGCCAAACAAACATCTTTGGTGGTAGTCCACTTCTACTGCAGGTAAACTCTCACTCAGCTCACCTTTTTCTGGTTTTCGCATGCTCTAATTTTTTTACCTCGTCGCTCCGCTAAGGCTACATCAAAGTTTCTTACTTGTTTTTCCGCTCAAGCTTTATATGACTTCTTACTTGTTTTTCCACTCGTGTAGCTCTGGCTATCTGACAAATTGGGATTGCTCATAGCGTCGGAAGCAAATTGGCCCTATCTGCCCGGCTGAATGCATCAGCGAGGCATGATATACTCGGAAATGACCGTGCATCAATGGTATACATTCATGAGAGAGATGCTATCGAATGAAATCACTTGGAGGCATGAGGCCCTGAGTATCCCGGACATGGCCCTTAATTCCGCAGGTTTTGAAAGAATGATGATAGCGGGACTGACCGCTTTCACATTCTATATTCCTAGCCGCATTCTCCGCCAGTTAGGAATGAGCCAAGCGCTTCACCGAGCTGGGATTGAGGATTTCCAAGTCCCTGCTTTCACTGCCCAGAACTTAAGGATATGAGCACAATTGGGGTCTGAGGCAACTCGGAGGAGCCGATCCAGATTTCAGCACGGAGCTTACACACCGATATCAAACATGGTTAAAAAGAGAAGTTGCAAGCAGGCAAAATAATGACTGACTCTTTGACGGACCTTGATGATCTAGAATAAACTGAGCCTATTAAGGCCTCAAGCGCTTTTATTCTGCTTTTATGCTTAATTTTTTTTAAGACTGCTCAGCTTGTGTAATAGAAGTTATAATTTAAATAAAGAAGAAAGCTTGAGAGTTTTCCCCTTTTGATTCGAGTGTTGAACACTGCGTCACTCGAGTGTCGAGTTAAACCGTGGATCAAGTTGATTGATTGTGACCGAATCTCACAGAGAGATTGCCTATGTATCCCTTTTCAAGGAATCAGGTCAGCACGTGGTTCAGGCTAAAGTTCGCTCGGGTATTTTGGCTCTCCTTTTGCGATCTAACTTTTGCCTAGAACCGCCCATTCGGGTTTTCGGTCTAGCGAGCTTTGATTGATGCCTATTTATTTTTGCCTAAACCGCCTTTTCAGGTTTTCAGTCTAGCAGGCTTTCTCTAATTTTTGCTTGGAACCGCCCACCCTTGTGGTTTTCGGTCCAACGAGCTTCTCTCAGAGATAGTAACACTTGAGTTGATCCAGGTTAACCAGAGTGTTGAACTCGTTGCAGTCGAGATCAATGAGCTGAGCCACTCCCCCAGAAAGGATGGTCTTGATGATATAGGGTCCGGAACGATTAGGTCAGAATTTGCCGCGGGGGTCGAAAACTGGTGCTCGAATCTCCTTTGTGACCATGTCCCCTTCAACTAAGTCTCTAGACTTCACTTTCTTGTTGAATGCCTGGGCAAATCTCCGTTGATACCCCTGAACATGGTACAAGGCTCGGAGCCTCCACTCATCAAAAAGCATGAGTTCAACGAATCTTCCACTGAGCCACTCGGATTCCGAGAGTTCTGATTCGACCATGATCCTTAGAGATGGTACCTCGAGTTCTATAGGGAGAACTGCTTCCATCCCATCGACTAAGGAATAGAGGGTTGCCCCTGTTGACGTTCAGATCAATGTTCGATAGCCCCAAAGAGCTAAAGGCAGTTGCTCGTGCCAGTCCTTGGCGGATTCTGCGGACTTTTTGATGATTGTCTCAACATTCTTGTTTGCCGCTTCGACTGCCCCATTTGTCTGAGAGCGATAGACAGTTGAATGATGGATTTGGATCTTGAATTCTTCGAAGAGCTCCAGAAACCTGCCTTTGAAATGATTCTCGTTGTCCGATACAAATGCCTGGGGGACCCCATATTGATAGATGATGTTCTTTCTGATGAAATGAGCGATTTGGACTGCGGTCAAAGTTTTGTACGACTCAGCTTCAACCCACTTAGTGAAGTAATCGATTGCTACCAGAATGAACCTGTGACCATTCGAAGCAGAAGGCTTGACCATGCCGATGACGTCAATACCCCATACAGAGAAAGCCCAAGGCGAAGCCATGCCAAATAGGTTATAAGGTGGAACATTTATCAGATTAGCATGGATTTGGCACTTGTGACATCACCGCACGTAATCCACACACTGAGATTCCATAGTAGACCAGAAGTAGCTTTGACGCAAGATCTTCCTAGCGAGCATGATGCCGCTCATGTGAGGACCACAGACCCCTTCGTGGATTTCCTCCATGATTCTGATAGCCTCGGTGCCGTTGACGCAGAGTTTGTGCATCCCGCAATGAGATCTCTTATATAACTTTCCCCCACAGATGATGTATTGAGCAGCAATCCTTCGTAACGCAATTTGATCCTTTTTAGAGGACTCGGCCGGATACAAGCCAATCTCGACAAAGTTCCATATGTCATGGTACCAGGGTAGGCCATCATTAACATCATCGATGGCGTTGACGCATTGATATGCAGGCCAATCCCGTTGTTCGATTAGGATAGGGCAGAGCTTGACTCCTAAAGGCAATTCGATCATGGAAGCCAAGGTAGCAAGTGCATCGGCAAAATTGTTCTTCAATCAAGGAACATGAGTGAAAGTCACCTTGTTGAAACGAGGAATTAGCCCCTCCAAATCCTGATGGTAAGGTTTCAACTTCTTTTCGCGCACCCTCCAGTCTCCATTGGCATGAGACACAACAAGATTAGAATCCCTGATGACTTCGAGTTTCTCAACACCAAGTGCGAGTGCAGCCTCCATGCCTACAATACAGGCTTCGTATTCTGCTTGGTTGTTTGTGACGTCGAAATTGAGCTTGAATGCAAGCAGAATATGAGAACCGTCATGGGTGATCAACAAGACCCCAATTCCAAACCCTTTCTGATTGGCTGCTCCGTCGAAGTAAAGAGTCCAAACATCTTCGACAACTGCTAGTACTTCCTCATCTGGAACACGAAATCTGAATCCTCTGGTCCATCCACGGTGTGGTCAGCTAAGAATTCTGCAATGGCACGCCCTTTTACTGACTTTCTTGTGACATATTCGAGGTCGAATTCTGCCAAGAGAAGCAACCAACGTGCTAACTTACTAGTGAGCGCAGGTTTCTCAAATAGATACTTGAGAGGATCCATTCGAGAGATCAACTTCACTGGGTAAGCCAGTATGTAGTGTCTTAATTTCTTAGAGGCCCAGACAAGGGCCCAGCATGTCTTTTCCAAGGCGGTGTAGCGTTCTTCAGATCCAACCATCCTCTTACTTAAGTAGTAAATGGCTTTCTCAACTCCCTTATCCCCTTCCTGAGCTAGCAAGCATCCCATGGATGTAAGGTTCACAGACAAGTAAAGAATCAGGGGTTTCCCAGGCACCGGCGGCATGAGAACAGGTGGATTATGGAGATAGTTCTGGATTGAAATGAAGGCTGCTTGGCATTTGTCCGACCATACAAATGGGGTATCCTTCTTGAGTAGACAAAACATCGGCTCTCAAGTTAAGGTTAACTTGGCGATGAATCTGCTGATGAACTGAACCTTCCCCAAAAAGCTCCGCACTCCCATTTCAGGCTCAGGTGGCTTCATTTCAAGTACGGCTTTGATTTTCGACGGATCAACTTTAATCCCACGAGAGGTGATCATGAAACCGAGCATCTTGCCCAGGTTTTTGATTTGGCAATCATATCGTCAACATAGACCTCAACCTCCTTGTGCATCATATCATGCAAGATGGTCGTAGCAGCTCTCCGATAGGTAGGACCGGCATTCTTCAACCCAAACGGCATGACCAAATAGCAGTAAGTCCCCCATTCGTTGATGAAAGTCATTTTCTCATGATCCTCGGGTGCCATAAGGATCTGATTGTAGCCCGAGAAACCATCCATGAACGAAAGCAAAGCATGCCCCGCAGTATTATCCACAAGCACATCGATGTGTGGTCAGGGGAAATCGTCCTTGGGGCTTGCTTTGTTTAAGTCCCGGAAGTCAACACAGACACGAATCTGGCCATTCTTTTTGGGAACAGGTACGATGTTGGCCACCCAAGTGGGATATTGAGAAACCGCGAGAAACCCAGCGTCAATTTGTTTGATGACTTCCTCCTTGATTTTCTGTACCCAGTCTGGCCGCATCCGTCTGAGCTTCTGTTTCACTAGCCTAGCATCCGGCAACAGAGGGATTCGATGCTTCACTATCTCAGGATCGATACCGGGCATGTCTTGATGAGACCATGCAAAGACATCTCCGAATTTAGTGAGGAGCTCTTTGAAACCACGATGATCCTCTCGATTTAACGTGGAGCCCACTTGAACCATTCGGGGATCACTTTCATCTTTCAAATTTATAAAAACTACTTCATCTTTTAGTGGCTGAGCATGCCTTTCATCTTCCCTTTCTATGAAGGCACGGATTTCCTTGGGAATGTCCCCATCGAAATCTATCCCTTCATCCTCGGGGTCGACACAGTTTATATAAAGATCATTCAAGTAGTCAGAAGAGGATTCCTTCATCTCATAAGACCCTGTAGGGTCGCCAAGTACAATAGAGTCGAACTCGAAGTAAAAGCTATGACGTTGAGGGCCGAGAGGCACAAACTCCGACTCAGATCTAGACTTAGACTCAGAGGACTTAACAGACTCAGTGTCAGACTCAGATGCGTCATCAATGCAAGTAAGGCGCGATTTGAAAATGCAATTTTTAAGGCTACCCCTAGCTTCCACAATGAGAGAGGTGGGGTCCTCAAGGGCGTCGGGCCCGAGCATGAACACTTCGGCCTCTTCAGCTTCCTTGGCCAAACCCACTTGGGAGAATTCAGAGAAGAGTTGCTCCAAGCTCCCTTGATTAAAAGATCCCAGCCAATCAGTCTTCAGCTTGGGCTGGCTAAGCTTCCTTTTGAACGCTGCCTTTGTTGGTTCTTCGTCACTAGAAGACCACGTATCATCAGCGAACATTTCAAAACCAGGCAGCAGCTCCCCAATGACCGAATCGATAAATGGCTCAACCTGCCCAATGTAAATATCATTTCCCACTTCACGGACAAAGTAGCTGTCGGGCTCACCATAGAGAGATCGGTGTTTTCCCAATCATTTCCTTCTTTTGGCATCTTCGGCAAAGGAAGAGTACCCCAAACCAAAGCGGCCCTCACATGAAGGAAAGGTAGGGAATTCCGGGATCCCTTTTTGGTGAATCCCTAAACCAAGACAGGGTAGATAGGACATCCTCCTCATAATGTCCAGAGCGACAGAGCTTATGATGAAGTCCCCATCTACGTTGATGGCCAAAACCGAGCCAGACGTGTCGAAAGAGAAACCCGCGAGGTCGATATCTTCGTTGTCGTGCGTGATGCCCAGAACAGGTGTGCCATCCTCCTTAAGCGGGCCAATGCCCGAGTCCCCGCAGATAGTTAAAGTTCCAGTAGGAAGTCCCTGCATGACCTTCTGATGAAGAGTAGACGGTACGGCCATGATGTCAGATTTGTGGAGCCACGGTCTTCCTAGCAAAAGATTGAAGGAGGCTGGGATGTCAACCACATGGAATTCGACATCCATCTTGAATCCTTCTGCATCGAGTTGGAGCACAAGCGTGCCTTCGACTACGCGACGAGTGCTGTCGTATGCCTTAACAGCCATGCTGGAAGGTACGAAGTCCTTTCTAGTTAGTCCCAACCGGTAAGCCACCCTTAAAGGGCAAACATTAATTACCGAGCCATTATCGATGAGAACGGTCGGAACCCAGAGCCCTCGGCATTTGACGGTGATATACAAGGGGCGATTGTGGTCGACTCCTTCAATTGGTAGATCTTTATCAGTGAAGGTCACAGCGTGCTTAGAAACAAGCGGGAGGATAAGAGATATCATTGCTTCGGGCATGATGTCCGGTTGAATCTCAAGACGAGAGAGAGCGTGGCAAAGCTTCTGACGGTGCTCACGGGAGGAATAGATTAGTCCCCATAGTGATATGGCAGCGGGAATCCGCTCCAGTTGTCTTTGAATTACGTCATCATTCGGGGAGCCAACAGGTACCTCAAATGGTGCAGACCTTGAGAAAGCAGGAGGTTCATTCTTCCGGTTAGAAGAATTGGACGAACTTCCAGCTTGCAGATTAGCAGGCTGAAAAACTCGTCCACTCCTTGTAACGTTAAGAACGTTCTCTAAAGAGGGCACCACTTGAGGGTCTTGACTATCATCCCAAAGATCAGCAGGGACTTCCCCCAATTTATGCTTCCCTTTGTCAGAGACTGGAGGGGCTACAGGCACTTCCATGTCCAAACTTAGGTCTTCGGCCAGATCTTTCAATAGCAGCAATTCCCAGAAGTCTGGATCCCCAACAGCTACAGCCTCCCGGACAGGCTCCGTACTAGCAACGAAAGGGACGTCCCAAAGTCCTCCATCAGCGAAAGAGCGATTGACGGTCCAAACCTCAAACCCAACTTGGATAATGACTACATCATCGACGTCCGAAAGATTGGCTGGTGGCACAAGGTCTGTAACCATAATGCTGCAATCCTTTTCAGGTGGGAAAGGTACTACGGGGCGTGGGAGGTTTTCGTCAGTGATGTAAAATGTAGGATCATATTCGACATCAGTCACCGAATTAACCAGCCTATCGAGGGTAGAAGGGAAAAAGCATTCCCCTAAGACACAAGTCTCATCTTGGGCAAGATCATCCTCCAGATATTGAACTTCATGGTTGGGCAGAGTGTAACCCTGGAGAGGATTGGGGTCAAACCCTAACGGAAATTTCCAAGCAGACTCGGGATCCCAATAGTACTACTCCTCGGGTAGAACAGGCTGAGGCTGTTGAAATAGCATGTCCAATGAGAAGCCATCCAGAGGATCAAGCATGGTTGCTTTATAATTGGCCATCCAAGCATCATACCAAGCATGGTCAAAAGTGACGTATTCAGGGTTCTGGGGGAAACCGTCCAGTTCCAGTTCTGTCCATTCATTGATTATAGGGGAGGCATAGTCATCATTGTCAGCTATGGCCCACCCTATAGCTTGCATGTCAAGTTGTTGCTCTGGTTAACGGGGAATGGCAGATCCGAAACGATGCATCAGACTTGGAGAGGGATTGGGATCCGTCACGTTGAAATATGGGTTGTTCAAGGAAGAAGCAGAGTTGAGCTGCACAGAAGGGATGGACTGGTGGAAAAGGTCACTAATAGAAGCATTGAACATGAATGCTCCATTCTGCAGGCACGCAGAGGGCGCATTAGAATAGGACGACTGTCCTTCCTCGCAGTGGATATAGGAAATCTCGGCTTCGGGTTGGGAAGGCATAGGCACGACTGGCCGAGGTTGATCCTTTGAGGTTATGTGGTCGGTAGGGTTAAATATAGTGGAGCTGGGGCTGATATCAGTGGAGCTAATGGATATTTGGTTGATGTATGGAGTAGTATTGTGCTTTGGCATAGAATTGAAAAGGATGTTTGGCTTTTGAGTGGATGGAGTTGGAGTGTGAAGGGTTCCTTCATCTATGAGATCCTGAATCGCATGATGGAGATGAAAGCAGGAATCCGTAAGATGACTAGCCCCTTGGTGGTAGGCACAATAGAGATTGGCCTTGAAATTGGGTGAAGGGTTCTTAGGCCGAGGAGTTGGGTGAGAGGCTTTAGATGCCCTGATTGGACCAATTTCTCCAGAACTGAGGACAATGGAGCCTCAAATGCAAAGAAGCTACGAGGTTGGTTGCGAGGTCAGTTATTCTGCGAAGTCTGCACCTGGTTGACATCGGCAATGTGATTGGTAGCATTGGAGGAAGAGGCATTGTACCACTGGTCGCGGTGTTGGAGTAAGTTCCTCCCCCAAATAGTGCATTGGTGTTTCCAGAATATGCTCGAGGCTTTGACTTTGACGGATTAAAAGACTCCCCTTTTGACAGGATCCCACTCTGCATTGCATCCTCGATGGCCAGGCAAGACTTGAAGAAGGTGTCGAAATTGAAGGATGCTTGAACAAGGACCAAGTGTCTAGCATAATCAGGTTGGAGGTTGCGGGAGATGATACGAAGCTGATCCCTCTCGCTTGGGCGTTCGATCATTTGGGCGGCCTTGGCCCTTCACCTTTTGACGAAATCCGCGAAGGATTCCTTAGCTTCCATTTGGTGGACTCCAACTCACAAGTCGTCATTTTGAGTTGGGAATTATAGTTGTTTTGTGAAATAAACGTAGCCCCGATGTCCTCCCAAGTCCTTCGCTTAGCAATGTCGAGTGACAGAAACCAGTGGAAAGTGGGGCCCGAGAGGGTTTGAGGAAACAGCTGAGACATGGCCTCAGGCTCTACTAATAGGAGCTTCATGGCAACATGGTAACCATAAAGATGGGTCTTAGAATCACCACTGCCGTCGAACTTGGCCATGTCAGGCATGTTGAACTTGTCAGGGAGTTTGGCATTAGGATAGGGGCAGAGACGATTCAAGTCGATCCCTCCAGCACTGATCTTTTCGGACATCGAAACGGATTCTTTTAGCTTAGCCATTTTGGCGACAAGAGCAGTCATGTCAGGGTTCTGAGCAGTCCTAACAGCAGTAGTGCTTGGATTCTGAGCAGGAATTTGAGTCCTCCTAGGGTTGATCAAAGCTACCAAATGCCCTGGATCTTCGACCATGGTGGTTTGTTCATGCACGTCCTCTTTGGCCTCGTCCTCCTCTTGAACAGCTGGAGGAAGACGAGTGTTAAAGAGTGTGGGCTCACCAGAGCCCGAGATGGGCCTTTTCAGAGGCCATCCCCTGTCGTGCGCTCGTTTTGAAAAATTGAAGAGTCGCCACCTGGGTTTTTGTAAAATGGTTTGTTACCCGAGAAAACGTAGAACTTGAAAATGATATTTGAATTGAAAAATAAACCAGAGATTGGATTCGGAAGCCAGGTTACGAGAGGGGAAGGTTTTATTTAGAAAAGCACCCGCCCTCGCCCGATAAATCGGTCTTTACTAATACTTGTGGGATTTTGAAAATCATTTCATTGCTCAAACTTTTAATGTCACAAAAGCAGTTTATAGCATGTAAGCAGTTCAAATAACATTAACACTAGTATGCAGTAAATGTAAACAGGCAGGCAAATGTATTATGATAGTTGCAGAAAATAGCATACTGTCTCACGAAGACTCAACCGTACGGTAGAAAATGTGTGCCATGCGGTACACATCCCGTAGTAAGTTTTTCTTCAGAAAACAGCCATAACATGTGGAAAATTTTATTTAACAAATAAGCATACTCATAATCATGCTTCAATTTATTAATCAGCAAATAAGAGAACTTATTCCACAAAATTACTACTGTATGGCAGATGTATGAACCATACAGTACATGAATTTTGTGGCCAGCAGCTTGTAATGAACTAACAAGGCATTCAAGGACCTAAACAAGCACACAAGCTTATGTATTAAAGCATAACATAACCGATAAATTCTTTTATGAATCAAGGCATGGCATGTATTGTTTTAAGCGGAATGTGAACATAACATGAAAAAGGGCATGGTATCTTATATCAGAATACTAATAGAAGAGGAAAGTAACAAAAAAAAGAAGAGGAAATAGCAATTGAGACAGTGTTCCCTAAAGAACATCTACCGTAAGGTGGATGTATGTCCCGTACGGTAGAGTTTTATGGGATTCAAAACTTTTATTTCAAGCATTGGACAATTTGGGCCCAGGAGTGGTACGGGGAACCAATCTGAACCTTCTTTGTTCCCCTCAGAGTATAAGGACAGAAAATTATACCTTTTCTTGGAATGAATCTTTCGTTTTGGAAAATGGTAGTGATGGCAAAAGCCGTCTGGTATGAATTGGAACTGATGTTGGTGAAAGGAAACGAGTAAGAAAACTTCAAAATATTTTCAATGTAAAATTTATCCTTTTTCAATGCAATTTTCAAAGAGATTTTCGTGTCCTTTTCAATCAAAACCCTAGGGTATTTATAGGGAAATTTTCAGGGGATTTTAGCTTGGTCTTCAAGCGTTCACCGACCTGTTGCAGACCTATGCCGGTCGTGGAGAGCTACTGACCAGGCTATGATGGCCTGAGATGCCTTGCCGAAATCCTGGAAAAGTTATTGCAAGTACCGATGTACCGTACGGCAGAAGTATCTACCGTACGGTGGAGTTTTATGTACCGTGTGGTGGATATCACAACCGCCCTAACTGCAAGGCGGTTGGGATGACGTAAATGTCCCGTACGGTGGAGTTTCTGCCGTACGATAGAGTGGACTTTTTGTTGACTTTTTGAAAGATTCATTCCGGAATGGTATTTGTTTAATTTAAAATCCTTTTATCATCATCGGGGACTTAAAAGATATCGAAGTGTCCAAATTGGGGTGTCTACAAAGAGGTCATTCAAGCGGGTCATATTGGCGTCTGTCTGAGCGGCCCTCTGTTGTATAGCAGTGATACTAGTCTGGATGTTCATGAAGATGGCTTCCACAGTGAGCGGTTGCGGTTGATCTGCCATGACTGGTGGTTCCAAGGTGCTTGATGCAGAGGATGGAGTAGGTGATTCCGGAGATTCTGTTTCCTCAAGGATAGGAGACAAGGCTGACTATAGAGTGGCGAGCAGAGAACGCGGAGAGTCTTCCGTGGTGACTGACTGGGCTTGAGATCTGACTAGCCTTTGAATCGGATTCTGATGCAGACGTTCCCAAGCGGGTTTGGCTTT
>BPLS01019082.1:0-17800 GCA_019656275.1 Rhododendron kiyosumense
TATATATATATATAGGAAAAAAAGGGAAAAAAATAGTCGGATTAATTTATAACTATATTTTTTAATATATAAACAGTTTAAAAAAATAAATGTTTCAATTTCTAATTTGTTTGAATTGGTGCAAAGATGTTATTTTTTTAATCATTTCATCCTAAGTGGTCGTAGTAAATTTTTGGCTATAAGACCTTTCAATGGGCACTTTAAGAGCTCTAAACTAAATAAGGAGTCTTAGGGTGCTCGTTGAAAGGCTTTAGAGCCAAAAATTTACTATGACCATCGAGAATAAAATGATCAGAAAAATAACATCTTTATACCGGTTTAAACGAATTGAAAATTGAAACACTTATTTCTTTTACACCGTTTATATATTCAAAAATATAGTTAAAAATTAATCTGACTATTTTTTTTCCTTTTTTTCCTATATATATATTAAAAAAATAAGTGTTTAAATTTTAAATCCGTTTGAACTGGTGCAAAGATGTTATTTTTCTGAACATTTCATACTAAATGGTTGTAATAAATTTTTGGCTCCGAGACCTTTCAATGAACACCCTAAAAGAGTCCTGAAACCAAATAAAGAGTCATAGGGTGCTGTTTGGGCTGAATTAGCTCAATCAAATGGCAAATGATTGTGTGCGGGCGTGCCAGAAAAGAAATAACTTCACAGATGAAATTACTCTTTTCAAATTGATTTGAAACAACTAATCTCAATCAGGCAATTGTGTTATCCGTTCGTTTACCTCAACTAAGAGGATTTTTCCTTAAGGTATCAACCAAATAAAAGATTGACGCGCTTCGAATCAGAAAAGATGATTGAACACAAACAAACCTGAATTTAATCAAAGGTAGATTTGTATACAAACACTCTTAAGATTCTTCTAAGAACAATACAGTAAAATAAGCACACTGAATTTAATCAAAAGTGGACTTACAAACGACTATTCTTTGGTAAGAAAAGAACTTACAAGAAAATAAGAGAACTTGAATTTAATCGAAAGCAATCTTACATGCAAATAAGCCTTCAACTTACAAAAAGATCCTACTTTAAACTAAACTAATCTAAGATAGATCTCTGAGCAATCATTTTGTATGAGTTGTCAGATGATATGAATTTTTGTGGGGGCTTCTCTCTTCGCTTCATTTCTTTATTTATAGACAATGGCCCTGCCTTCGATCTCCACGTCTTCGATTGATACCCACGTTGGCCACATAAAACGGTTGAGGGGGCTCTCGAACGGTTACCTTGATATTTCCAGCATTCCTTCTTTCCCTGCTTGCTTCGATCATGGTGTTCATGGCCACTTCCTGGATCGTGGTTCCTATTTTCAAGCAACGAGAATTAATGCAACACGTCTGCTTCCAAAATGACTCCCTGTAATCGAATTTAATTTCAGTTATAAAACAGGGCAGTGAGGGCACCGTTCGATGATCGCAAAGTCTAAATCAACGATTAGATCCAATAATCTCCCAAACCAGCGTTTAATTACTACTCAAACGACACCGGTTCACTTTAAAACGACACCGTTTGCCATAAAAACAATGCCTCCCTTAATTTCCGTAATCCTCTGTGATTGGTACTCAACCGGGACAGGCTCCATACAACCGCCGTACCGTTCGGGGCCACGTGGAATTTTTTCATTGGGTGGCATTTTTCAGGATGTAAACACACCCCCCGCATTAACATTTTATTTATGCCAAATAAATGTTAATGGCACACGTTCTCTGCCCATGTCCCTTCAAATTCGGATGCACGAAGCATGACAGGATTTCATTCCCATGCACGTCCATTGAGCTTCCCAAAGATAGCTACAATAATTCTCCTATAAATGGCAGTTAATTATAGGGTTTAACGAATCACATTACCCCTCATAAACCCCTTCGAATTTGAGTCTTCTCTGTCAAGAAGTCTTAAGTTTATGGACTCTCTTCCAGAAATCAATCTCATTCTAGATAACCTTGAACATCAATCTTACTCTCCCCAGATGTCTCCTCCAAATTCCCCTCGAATGTTGGCAGGCAAGATTATTTCTGATCGAACATTCCATACCCCCAACCTATCCTCCACTGGTTGGGATTCCTCTTTGACCCGTTCGAATTCATGTGATGGGTCCAACTGGGGCTCATGGGAAGAAAACTCCATTAACACCAATACTGGCACCATTCTGGTCAAGTTCGATCAACCTGACCCCACACCCAATAGATTCCATCACTTTAGAACCCTTTTTGCGAGTCAATTCCTGCCTTTGAGCGGTAACGACACCGTTCACATGGGCATGCTCGAATCCATCTACTCCTCTCTTAAGTTTTCTCCTTTCCTAAAACAGGAGGAAAACTACCTTGGGCCTGCCCCCTATTGCGACTTCAAACGCATGGCCCAAGCCCAAAAAACCCTTTGGCTCACAGAGGTGCAAACCCCACACTTCCCAGCTGATTTCGAAGAGACCAATAAGTTGGTTCCTCTTCCTGAAGAACCCGACTGGTTCACTGAGGTGAACAACCTTGCCATCAACACTCCTCATTTCCAATGGCAATACGGTTATTCCATCTATCCTACTGACAAGAGCAAAGCTCTGCAGCTCCTTGCGGCCTTCTCATTCCTGGATATCCACATCCTGGAAGAACAAGTCCCACTTACCAATTTCAAATGGGCTTGTGAAACACTGGTACTATGTTCCATTCCCTCCGCGGTTTCTTATCAAATCCACTGTTTCCTGGATTTCTTACCAGTGATCAGGCCTTGGCTCGAAGCCAATACTGCTGCGTATTGCTTCGATCAAATCCTTCAAGATTATGCCATTGCCAAAGAAAGGATTGAGAAGTTGCATGACCAGATTGAGAACTTCACCGCTGAGTCCTTCGAAGTGGTACCTGGCCATGCAGACAAAAAGCTTCGAAGGCGCTTCAAAAGACGACAAGTGAGGCGTCCCACAAAAGAAGCTAAGCTTCGAAGGAAGGCCAAAGCACTGGTGCTCCGCTTTAGGCCTCTGCTGGAGAAGAAATTGGAGTCAGACTCCAAAGAAGACATGAGGAAAATGGAGCTGAAATTCCTTCAATTTGCATGGAACAAGTTCCACAGCCTTGTTACTTGGTCCTTTCCTCATTACTTCGAGAATAAAAAAGCAACTTCTCAGCACCCAGGCCCTTCGAAGGCCTAATTTGTACTTCTTTTCATAGAAACTAGGATTTCCCTTGTTTTGCTCTTTTTGTGTAAATATGCAAATTTTCATTTCGTAATCCAGTAGCAGTTTTTGTTTAATGAAATTCCCCTTTTTTATCAATACGCTGGACTTGGACTTACTATTAAAATAGAAATTCTAACAATAATAACTCTATTAAAAGAGAAAAAATCAAACCCAGCGGACCCCAAGGTACGGGCCTACTATAGGCCTGGCCCACTTGCAGGAGTATAAAAGCGGAATTAATTCGAAACCACCCCTTGCATTCTACGCATTCAAGCTTTTCAAACTCGAAATCCCTCAAGAACAGAACTCTCTTTCCCTCCAACAACGCTAAAACCAAATCGAATCAATGGCTTCTTCTAGCGATCCAATAGCCTCAGAACATCCTACTCCCTCTTTGGCATTGAGGCGGTTCGTGTCAGGAAAAACACCGGGACCGACCGGAGAGCCCTACCTCGACGCCAGGGTCTTCATTCCAAACCCTAGCGAAGAAGGTACTTACATCTTGGGCCCTCAACTCATAGGAGAAATCCCTGCTAGGCTTTCTCTTTATTATCCTCGACTGGGGAATGCCGAAATCCGGGCTTGTTCGAGCCTCGATTGGCAAAATTTTCCAAAGAAATCTTTTCCCTGCTGGCCTACATTGGACAAGGATTGGAAGATATGGACCACCCGCATGTTGGCTGCGAAGTCGGACGATCTAGAAAAGGTGGGTTTAAAAAGAATTATTACCCTCCTTCGAAGGGGGGTCCCACAAAATCCTTCTCTGATTCAGGCCGCTTTGGCCTATTGGGACCCATCCTTCAACTTCTTTCGCTTTAACTGTGGCATGATGACACCCACAGTTCTGGATGTCACCCAAATGTTGGGGCTCATTCCATATGGCCCCCAATTTGACCCTACCCAGGAGTATCATCCTCCCGAGGGCTTTACTCGTTTGACCGCTACCAACGGGGCTTTTTCCCATTTCTGCATCAGGGAAAAGAAATTGGTGGGGGAAGTAACCGAGACAGAGTTTTTTTCCTACATCCTCTACACACTCTGCAAGCACATCTTCTGCCATTCTGGAAAAAGAGTGATGAATGAATTCGTTCCGGTGGCACTGGCACTTGCTAGAGGTGAAGAGTTCGACTTCGCCTCCTTCTTCCTTGGCCACGTCTACAAAGCTGGGTATGACTTCTATCAGAAGGGTTTGAACTACTCACAGGGAGGCCCCCAATGGTTCATTCAATTATGGCTTCATGCTTACTTTCTTGAGTTGGGTCCCTTCAAAGCACCCACATCCCTTGCTGGCCTTGTCGAAGCGCCAAATGTTCATGGTGACAACTACGTTCACCCAGAGGACAGTACAACATAGACTTTGGTGTACTACCTCTGCTTTTTTGCTGGTCTTGCCTCAGACAGGGAGTGGCCCAATCCATTCCCTACTCTTGTTGGGCCAGCATGGCTGTTCGATATCCTGACGGATAGACAGGGAAGATCTTCTCGAGCTCTTCAAGCATGGAGCAACATTCTGACTAGCAGAGAGATCTTCATCTCCTCGTCGAACACCCTCAAGTCCATAGCACATGCAGAGGTATACTGCCCTGCACAATTTGCTAGACAACTGGACTTCGTTCAGGGCATACCTATCCCTTACTGTGGCTTTGCCAACATTTGTATGTCTGAACGATCACCCATCTCGGACGAGCATTTCCTGACAGGGTTTGCTCAAGCCCGAAATGCATTGAGGAGGACAATTACTCAGGACTTCAGGGAACCTGAAGTGCGCACCACCCCTGCATTTGACAACTGGTGGCACTCCAACTGCTCTTTCCTCTCAGGGGTTAAACCCTACAAACAGTTTCTAGCCCACATTGGGTTTGAGAAGTCGGAGTTTGGTCATGGAGGAAAAAATGACTCGTCCTCCTTTTCCTCTGACAACGCATTTGGCCTGGCTGGAGGGATCGAAGACATTGCTGGAGGCGAAGTTGAACAGCAATTGACTCCAGTTGAAGCCTCTCCAATCGCAATGGTCGTTCCACCCTCCCCACCAAGAAGGCAATCTACGAGGGTAACACAAAAAAGAGGTAAGTGTCCCTGAACACATCTTCTTTTCTGCAGAAACCAAACCTAATTACATTCAATACTGCAGGAGCCCCGTCTTCTTCAGAAAGTGCTTCGAAGAGAAGAAAAATTACTTCTCCGCCCAAAGAAGTAATTCCCACCAAGCACTATCTTGAGCCCTCAGCTGCACCTCCAGGTTGGTTCACTTTCCTCTAACTAGTCTTTAAATTACCATAAAATTTATCTGAGTCACCTTTTAATCCCCTTCCTTTCAGCTTCGAAGAGGACAAGGACCACTAGGAAGCGTGGCCCCCAGGTTTCTTCCAGTGATGAAGAAACAGAGAGTGATACAGAGATACTGGCCTCCAGGGGTAAATTCCTTTCTCATTTATGGTTCAGTACTCCCTTAGGAGTAAGAGAACTTTATTCTAATCCTTGAGTTCGAACCAGGTGAAACAAGGCAAGTGAAGGAGACCCTCCTCTATGTGAGGAAAACAACTCCTCCCAAGAGGCCTGTTTCTCCAAAAAGACCTTCCTCCCCAGAAGAGGTAAGTCAATTTACACTGCACACATTCTCATGTGTCTCTTGTGCTCATGATTCACTGTCAACTTCTTTGTAGGCTCAAGCTGCACCTCCTGTTGAGGCATTGGAGCTAACTCCTGCTCCCTACCTTCCACAAGAAGTGATAGAGCCCTTAAGCCAAACGTCAGAAGATGTCCCACAAAAGGTATCTTTTGAACACTCACCTTTTGAATTGTGAAAGGATTCACTCTAACTTTCCTTTGTCCTTTGCAGACATCCCCTGCTCAAGCTCTTTCTGTACAGAAAGACTCTGCTGCAAAGGATATTGACATGCATACTTTGCTGTCATTCCTTACTGAGCCAACCTTTGCACAAGTACTGACCAGCTTGGCTCCTTCGAAGACCTTGGGGCCCCTTCCTATCCTTCAGAGAGACTTCCCCCTCACTCCCTTATCGGTTTCAGGGGAGGGACCTCTAAGGATGAATCCCACTTTGGCTTCGAAGAGCCATACTCTTAGAAGTGCTGAGGATCAAGGCTCCAGTTCAGCCTCTTCCTCTGATCAGGTACCCTTGACAATCAGTAACACCTTTCAGTTCCTGTTTTTTTTTTACTCAACTTAACTTTAACTTATAAACCTTATGCAGGCAACAGGCATAGCTCTTCTTCCTGAAGACCATCCCACATCTTCCTCTTCTCCAATTGACTTGCCCTTAGTGGTTTTTGACATATCCTTCTTTAAAAGTCAATTGGAAGAATTTTGTAATAAAATAACTACTCCCACTCCTCTTATCTCTTCAAATCCCTTGGAAAGCCTTCAGCAACTCTTGAGCCCCTCCACACCTCTTCTCTTACCTTCTTTTAGTCTTAAACATGTTCTTTCGAAGGAAGAAGTCCTGACATTAAAGAGTCTTTTGAAGACCCTAAATCAGCTAGGACTTCCCACTTTGATTGAACATAGTTTAACCTATCACTTCGAGGTGTGCCATCAAGCTTTACTTCTCTCCCAAGGCCTTCCCATGTCAATCAATTCCACTCTCCAAGAGCAACTCAAGCAGTTCAGTGAATTGATTGCTCACAATCATTTCTTGTCCGAGAGCATTGGATTGACCTTCGAAAAGGCCAACAAGTTAGAAACCAAAGCACTCGAGACCGCCTCTCGCTTATCTTTATATCAGGCTCGAAGAGATAAACTTTCAGAGCTTGACAAGAAAATGCAATGGTTACAAGAAGAGATGGAGAAAGTCAGGGAAGAGAGAGCTGAAGTTTCTAGGGGCTTCCCAGAGCTTGAGGGTGAAGCACTAAGGGATGAGTCGATGTTCCCACGACTTATTCCTTCCCTTCGAGAAGAACAGAGGAGAAGAGCAGCTCATACGTCCCTTTTGGATGCTAACTTTAGTTCCCTTCGAGGACTACTAACTATCATTTGTAATGTAACTAGTCCTTTTCTGTAACTTTACGCAGTTTGTACTTTATTCTTTCATTGAATATTCGATTCTTTTGGGCAAGTACATCTACAATTAACTCAAACCATGCTTTCCACCTTCCATTACTCAGAAAAACTACTGTGCCAACGCTTCACCTACCGTATCTTTAAGTGCTATAAATGAATATTCCCAAGCTCACTAGTATAAATAAAGGTCTTGGGAATAAGAAAACTTACCAAGCACCTTCTTCCTCCGCCTTCTCTTCTTTCAGCAACTTCCAAACCACGCTTCTCAGTTAGGGCTTCTAAGAAACCCACCATGAAGCCTCCTCCCCTGTTTTTGAAGAAAAGCTTCCAAACATAGCCACATCATTTCTCACGAGATTTCCCTTATACCCTAAGGCCTCTGGGTATAGCCACATCAGTGCTCACGATGTGGCTGTATCCAGTGGTTGCTTCGAAGACCAAAGATTCTAACCAACAATGGTCTTCGAAGCCCACCTACCTACCTATGGAGCTATGAGCTTCCTACGGTGGAGCTATGAGCTCTAGCTCCCTACTGTGGTGCTATGAGCTCTAGCTCCCTACCAATAATTGGTAGGGAGATTGGGCCAAGTCACAATGAAGCTTGGTCACAATCTTTGTATCCCAGTTGGATTATCCCTAAAGCCTCAGCCTTGATCCCTAGGGACCCAGCTTTGAGATACTATTCGGCCTTAGATAGGTTTCTTGATGTAATCCTTTATGCAAATGTAATGGATCCTTAGATAGGTTTCTTGATGTAATCACTTGTAACTTTCTGAGTTGATGAAATGAAAACTGCTTATTCGTATTTATGCTTTCAACATTGGCTTTGACCAATGAACTGGTAGTTCAGCCTTTCGTTACTGTTTTCATTCTGCTTTTGATGCTAAATACTAACGTGGACGTAACAAGCATGAAGAAAATCACAGAAACAAAAAATTTCCTCACAAGCCCTTTTGTATTATTTTATCCTGACTGGGCTTCTCCTTTGAAGCCCTCGAATAAATAATAAACAAATGTTGACAACGCTGAAACACGCTAGCTCTTCGAAAACCAACCACACGCGGTCTAAATTAATTTATCCAACTCATTTATTTCCCGAGGCATTCCAGCCGTCTCCTTGTGAGTTGCAATTCATTAATTATTAGAAGGCATGCAGTCCAAACGCTCTCAGACCCTTCGTCTTCTGAGCCTTACGTATTTCCACTCATCAATGCCCATAATCACTGAAGTAGATTCTTTGTACTCGTTTAAGTATAAATAAACCCATGCGTTAATAGGACGGAGTATTCTCCCTTTCACTTTCTCCTACTCTACATATCCAATCATGGATATTGATCAGCCCACACTTTCCGTCGACCTTGCAACCGAAATAGCGAAGCTAGTTGACATGATTACAGAGCTCAAAAAAGAGGTCCAAACAGAGCTCCAGGCCCTTCGAAGCGAGGTAGAACAGCTTCGAAGCCAGCTGGTGTGCGTGGAGACGGCTTCACGTCTCTGCCTGGCTAGGACCTGGGATGATCTCTCATCCGTCCTTTCGGCTCACGAAGCAAAAAGTCCCCCGGAGGGAGGATCTTCCTAAAGATTCTCCTTTGGGACTGTGAGGATCAACTATGATCTTCACTTTTGCTTTTTTAAGCCGGAGTTTTTTTGTTCAGATCCACTTGGATCTGTTTGTATTTATTTTGCTCAGATCTATTTGGGTCTGTTTCAACCCATTTGGGTTTCCTTTTGTTTTGTAGTTTCATAAATATAATGGAACATTTGGTTGACAATGCTTGACTCTTTCATGGTTTCGAATGCCCACATAACAATATTGGTTGAACTATGATCCTATAAGGATTTCAAAAGATAAAACTTCTGAATGCCAAAACCAATTGAAATCATACCACTGCACAACCAATGCTTCGAACTCGGGATTCACTTTGGTTTTAGCTTAAAAATAACTAAATCCCATCGAAAACCTCAGAAACCTTCTTTCGAAAGCTTATCTTTTATGAAAGGATTCCCATATAGATGGAATATAGGCTTTGAGATGCCTTCCATTGATTTTCCTTCGATGAACATACCCATCCAGATTTCTCAAATGATAGGCTCCTCCTCTCAACACTCTATGGATTTGAAAAGGCCCTTCCCATGTTGGCGCCCATTTTCCTAATCCATCTCTTTTTACCCTCCTATTCCTGATAGGAAGGATAACCTTCCATACAAGGTCTCCTTCATCAAAGCTTCGAAGGGCGACTCTCTTATTATAACTCCTTGCTACTCTTGCCTTTTGCAACATGATTTGATTTAAAGCCTTTATTCTGGCTTCATCAATGTCTTCTAACTCCATGTGCATGGCTTGATGATAAGACCCTGTATCCAAATTATTTTGACATGCTACTCTTTGAGATCTTACAGTAATCTCCATAGGCAACACAGCATCATGTCCATAAGTTAGGGCAAATGGAGTAGTGCCCGTGCTAGTCCTCTTTGTATTTCTATATGCCCACAAAGTGTCAAGTAACAACTCATGCCACACCTCTGGGTTCTGATCCACCATTCTTTGAATCCCCCTCTTGATAATCTTGTTGGTTGATTCTGCTTGACCATTTGACTGAGCATAATAAGTGCTGGTATATATTAATGAAATTCCATGGTTACTAGCAAAGTTCTTTACCAGCTTCCCTTCGAATATGGAACCATTATCCACTGTTATCGTTTGAGGGCTTCCAAACGTGTATATGATTCCTTTTATGAAATCAATAACATGGGTTTGTTTTACCTCCTGATAAACTTGTGCTTCCACCCACTTTGTAAAATAATCAGTAGCCACTAAGATAAACTTATGCTTCTCCAATGAAGGAGGATAAATCATCCCAATCATGTCCATGGCCCAACCCCTGAAAGGCCATGGTTTTATCACATATTGTAAATCTGTGACTGGCAAACGCTTGAGTGGACCTGTTTTTTGACAGACTTGACACCCTTTTGCATAATCTATACAATCTTTAAGGATGGTAGGCCAATAATAACCATACCTCCTTATCAACCATCTCATTTTTATGCCAGCTTGATGTGCTCCACAAATCCCTTCATGCACTTCAGCCATTACCTTAAAAGCACTTACCTTATTTAAGCATTTCAACAGAAAGCCGTCCATCCCTCTCTTGAATAGCTCATTGTTGTACATTATGTATTTATTGCCTTCAATCTGGTTGCCTTGTCTGCAACACTATCTGGTTTGGTTAAATATTCAATCAATGCTTGCCTCCAATCAACATTTTGACTAGTGGGTGCATTAATTTCCAATACTTCGAAACCAGTTATTCTACTTTGTAACATGGGCAGAGATTTCCTCAAAGTTAATTGACAAAATTCCTTTTCATTTTCTTCTGGAACTCTGAAACCAGATGCCCTTTGGGCTATTTCATCAGCTTCTTCATTAAAGAATCTGGGAACATAAGTTAAAGTGAGCATATAGAACTGATCTATCAACCTCTTGGCCTGTTGATAATAAATTATCAACACTGGACTAGTGCATTTAAACTGTCCATTCAACTGATTCACCACTAACTGAGAATCTCCAAAGATTTCAGCAACACTCACCTTTAAGTTAAGCAAAATTTCTAATCCTATGATCAATGCTTCATACTCTGCCTGATTATTGGAACATTGTCCCTCATTCAGTCGAAAACCATATTTGGTTTTCAACCCTTGGGGAGATTCAATAATTATACCTACTCCAGCCATTTGAGCTGTTCTTGACCCATCGAACCATAAATTCCATGGCTTGATCTCAACCACAGTGGCTTCCAACGCTTTTGGTGTCTTAAGCTCATTTGGATGATCAGCTAGAAAGTTGGCCAATGCTTGGCCCTTTACTGATTTTTGCGGTACATATTCGAGACAAAACTCAATCAAAGATACTATCCATTTCCCAATCTTCCCACTAAGCACTGGCTTAGAAAGCATGTGCTTAATTACATCAGTTTAAGAAATAACATAAGTTACTCTAGGCAACATATAATGCCTGAGTTTCTTGGAAGCATAAAATAAAACTAAACACAATTTCTCTACTGCAGCATACTTGCATTCACAGGAGTTTAGGAACCTACTAAGATAATAAACTGCTCTTTCCTTGCCATCTTCATTGTCTTGAGCCAACAGTACTCCTATTGAGTCGTGCGTTGCAGCTAAGTACAACTTCACTGGCTTTCCTTTGATGGGAGGTGCCAAAACAGGAGGGTTGGCTAGATAGCCCTTGATGGCTTCGAAGGCCTCATCATGCTCTCTGGACCACTTGAATTCTTCCCCTTCTTTCAATTTCAACAAAGAAGAGAAAATCTTAGTCTTCCCTGCAGTGTTAGATATAAACCTTCGAAGGAAATTTAATTGACCAAGAAACCTTTGCAACTCCTTCTTCGTAGAAGGTGGTTTGGCTTCAATAATAGCCTTTGCTTTGTTCTTGTCAACTTGTATTCCTTTGTTATGGACTAAATATCCCAGAAATTTTCCAGCTGACACTCCAAAAGCACACTTCTCTGGATTCAATTTCAACTGATAATGCTTCATTTGTTGAAATGCCTTCTCTAAGTGTTTCAGATGATCTTCATCAGAATTTGACTTCACAATGATATCATCTATGTAACACTCAAGAAAACTTCCCACCAAATCATGAAAAATGGCATTCATAGCCCTTTGGTAAGTGGCTCCAGCATTTTTTAGTCCAAATAGCATTTTGACCCATTCAAAGATGCCAATATTGCCAGGGCAAGCAAATGTTGTTTTATGCACATCTTCCTTTGCAATACAAATTTGATTATACCCTGAATGCCCATCCAATATGGATAATATCTTGTGTCCAGCTGAACCGTCCACAAGTGTATCCACATTAGGCATTGGATATTCATCTTTAGGAGTTGCAGTATTTAGGTTTCGAAAGTCAACACAGATCCTGATAGTCCCATTCTTTTTAGGGACTGGAACCACATTGGACAGCCATTCGACATACCTGGCTGTTCTAATAAAACCTGCATCCAGAAGCCTCTGCATCTCCTTTTTAACACCTGCAATAGTCTCTGGACTCATCTTCCTGGTTGGCTGCTTTACAGGTTTGAATTGTGGCTTGATAGGCAACCTATGCTCCACCAATTCCCTGTCCAATCCAGGCAGTTCCTTGTAACTCCACGCAAAGCAATCCTTGTTTGCTTTTAATAGTGCTATCAGCTCAGCTTTCACCTCTGGTTCGAGTTGTTTGTTAATAAACACAGGGTTGGGGTTTTGCTCGTCCCCCAATTTTACTTCCTCCAGAAGGTCTTGTGCTTCAACCTGCTCTGGAGAAGCAATCTGGGTTTCCTCCTCATGAGGCTTACCATCCTGCATAACATCTTCCCATATGTTATCTTCTTGAATCTTCTGCTCGATCCCCAAAGCAACATACCTCACCAAAGCCAAAGAGTTGGCCTCTTCTTCTGCCTCTTCCTTGGACCTACATCCAAGCAGCATCATCCTTTGGGGTGTCTGATTCATAATCAACAGTTTGCTTTAGCTTCGATTTCAGCTCTGCCAATTCTCCCAGTTCCATCTCGTTGGTTGGGTAAGTGGCTGCTTGCAGTAATTCACTCAAAGGAACTACATCTGACTTGTACATTTCGGCTTCAGCAAAATTTGCTGTGGCACTAAATGGATGTGGATCAGCTTTGACTCCCTCAACACCCACTTCTTTGCCTTTGTCATACTTAACAATCATTAATTCCTGATGCATGGAAGAAGGGATACATCCATTAACATGAATCCAGTCTCTTCCCAATAAAGCATTATATTTAGCATATGTGTCAACTACAAAGAAGGCAGTATCAGTCTCTATGCCTCCTACTGCCAATCTAATGGAGATGATTCCCCTGGCATGTTGACTTTCCCCAGTAAATCCTGCAATGGATGTGCTAGTTGGGATCAATTTTGCTTTTCCTTTTCCTAGCTTTTTCAAGGTTTGGAAAGGCAAAATGTTCACTGCAGCTCCATTGTCCACTAGGATTCTGTTAAGTGGGACTCCATCGAAATATGCAGTAATATATAGTGGACGTAAATGTTGTCTCATATCATTAGTAGGTAATTTAAATGGATATGAAATTTCCACATAATTTAAATCTATTACCAAGGGATATTCGACGTCAGACATGGACTCCGGGACAAAACAAGCACTTTCTTTTGAGCTTACCTCCAAACTCTCTTGACTCTGCTCTATTTCACATACCAGGTTCTCGTCCATCTCAATCTGAGCCACCTCTTCCAAGTCGCAGTTGTTGCATATGATGTTCAATTCTTCATCACTCAGCGTTTCTTCGAAGTCGATTGGCTTGTCCAAGTTCGACCAAGCATCACCTTGGCCTTTCATTGTCTGGCCATTCTTGAAGAAATCCATAGAGCATGGATACACCATATTCACCTGCACTTCTGGCTGCCCCCCGAATTGGATTGTTGCCCTTTCTTTGGCGGGTTTAGGTGCCTCAGTTTCCTTAACTTCCTTGCTCTCAACCTCTTGCGCTGATAGCTCCATAGGTGAAGAGCTTCCTTCGATCCCCTCTTGTTCTACCAACATGGCTTCGAGTAACCCAGACTGGTAACTAGCCAATGAATTGGGAGAAGGCGGATCAAGATCTTCTTCAAGCATGGCCGAGGCTACTTTCTTCAAAGTCTCCCTCTCATGATACTGGGCTCGAAACTCTTCTGGGTCTCTCTTAACCCTGTCAAACCGTGGATTAAGCCGTGCTCTCCTGCCTGATTCTTCCCCCGTTGAGGATTCTCCTGATTGGAAAAGCGTGTATTTTCTCTGGAGCTTCCTCTTCTGAGTTCTTGAAAGCAATGGAACCATCTGGGGTATTTGGGACTTAGGATCCCTGATCAACACCCAGTTTCCAGAGTTCGAGACTGGTGGCTTGAAAGTTCTATTCTCATTCCTGTTGGAGCCTTTGTACCCTTGGAACAAATCAGGCTTGACTTGCTTGAGAAACCAATCAGGAACCCCTTTCACCAGAGTGAAATCTTCTTGCTTGGCCTCTCCTAACGCCTCAGCTGTCTGACTAATGTTGGCCTTCTTCGAAGGTGGCAACTCCCTTCTATGGATGGGTGGGACAGGGCTAGTGGGCACATCTCTCTTAGGTGCCAACCAAGGCTTACTGTCACTTGGCCTTGCTTGCACTGGAGCCAATCTCTTCATTCCCATCTCCTTAGGGAAAAAACTCACGCCCTTCCTATCCAAGTCCTTAAAAACCAGATAGTTGGCCCTGCAACCTACACACAGGCACTCCAAAAATGAGGCTTCCAACATGGGCAGATGATTCATACCTGAGAATCTCTGTGAAGCCAACCCATCACTGGTTCGTTTATAGGGAGTTGGCCTCATTCTCATGCCTCGAGGATAGCAAGCGTATGGCCTGCCTCTTCCATATTGAACAGTATTCATGTTCACTGGTGCCTCCTTATCCTGCCAATACTTCTTGACAGTTCGAGCCAGTGAGGAGGGCACATTGGTGTTGACTTCTTCTACTTTTGGAAAAGGCGTTGTGTCAATTCCCATAGTCTTTTCTGGAAATTTGATCCTTCCCTTCTTGATTTGTTCTTGAATCCTGTCACGAAAAACATTACAAGACTTAGTTGAATGGGACCAAGAGTCATGCCATTTGCAATAAGTCTTCCCATTCTTTTCCTCTGCTGTGGGAAGTTTCACATTCGAAGGCAGCTTGATGATTTTCTTTCTTAACAGGAAATCAAAAATCTCATCAGCCTTTGATATATCAAAAGAGTATACTTTAGTAACCTCCTTTTGTTTGAATTTCTGTCCTAGAGATACATTCTTTTGAATCAAAGGCTCGCAAACACAAGGGTCATGCTCTATAATTTCTGCTGCATCTATCTCATAATTGGGGTCCCTATAATACGTAGGGTAAGAGGATTTATGTCTATCCATATCCTCTTTTAGCAGCGATTCATATCTAGCCACTTTATAGGTTAGATCTGCAAAGTCTCTAAACTCTGTAGAATCAAACCTCTTTCGAAGCTCTCTTTCTAAACCATCTTGTGCTAATCTTACAAACTCTGCCTCTGGCAGGCGAAGCTTGCATTTGGTTTTCGCTCTTTTGAACCTAGATATGAAATCCACTACTTTCTCATCTGGTTTCTGCTTCAGCCTTGCTAAGTCTGCCATAGAGACTTCAGGCTCAGCATTGAAGAACTGCGCATGGAATGCCTCTTCCATCTGAAACCAATCAGTTATTGATTCTGGCGGCAGGTTAGTATACCATGCAAAAGCTAGCCCAGACAAAGAATTTGGGAATAGCTTCAACTTCATGAAGCCATTTTAAGCCAAATTCTTACACTGGGCAGAAAACCTTGCAATGTGCTCTATAGAGGACTGTCTCCCATCCCCATAGAACAGAGTAAAATCTGGGATTTTAAACTCTCTAGGGATTTGGAAGGTCGTGTCTATCCATTCTGGATATGGTTTTCGATAAATTTGAGGTTGTACCCCCCGAGTTCGAGGTCCACAAACCTCTTGTATGAGACCCATGACTTGGTCCCTTAGTACTGGATTGCCTATTAGGAAGTTTTGCTCCTGGTTTTCAACAGGAGGCTCTGGTCCTAAGTCACCCTCCTCATAAACTCCCCTTGTCGTGTTTAAATTTCCTTGTTTCTCTATGGGAATCCTCCCATATTGTGTAGGTTGCATTTCATCAAATGCTTGATTTGCTCGAGCAGACCTATGGACTCCATAAGCTGTCGTGAGAGGATTCTTGGTAGTTGGGACCTTTTGTCGAGGGTGTTGTGGGTTTTCACCCCTTCTCTCAAGTTTATGAACCAATTCTGGTTCTGAATCATCCTCCAATCCCCCAAATGTGGGTTCGAAGAGAGGATTCATACTCTGTCTTTCTCTAGTGTCCCGTCGAACCCCTATGTGAACACCACGAGGTTCCCTTGGAATCTCTAGGACAGGTTCTGGAGGTCTCACAGGCTCATACCAAGATTGTGGTATTTCATCTGGATACATCTTTTCTTTACCTGTTCTAGATTTCATTCTACTTCTACCAACATCCTCTCCAAGCCTTCCTTCAAAGGAACTTTGGTGAGTGTTCGAGTTGGCTTGATGGTTCTGCCCATTATCCCCTGGGCTATTTCTTGTTACCTCTAAGTTGGGCAACCTATTTCTCATGCTTTTGATCATGGCTCTCTAGGTTTGAGCCATTTCTCGAAAAGCTATCATCATTTCTCTAAACACTTCCTCTCTGTCGTGGTCTTTGCCACTGGCTTGTCCTCTTTGGAAGCTTGGAGGTACTTCCTCAAGAGGTGCCTCGTAAGAGGGCTCTTCATAAAGAGGCTCTTCGAGTTCTGAAGCCAATTGAGGAAATACAGGATTTGTAGGCGTTCCTAGTTCTGGTGCCTGTTCTGGCGCAGCTTGTTCTTCTGGCGCTAGATCACCCATGGGTGTTCCTATCTGCTTTCGAAGCCTTGGCATTTTGACACCTTTGTGTCCCACCGGGCGTGCCAAAAATTGTTTGGGCTGAATTAGCTCAATCAAATGGCAAATGATTGTGTGCGGGCGTGCCAGAAAAGAAATAACTTCACAGATGAAATTACTCTTTTCAAATTGATTTGAAACAACTAATCTCAATCAGGCAATTGTGTTATCCGTTCGTTTACCTCAACTAAGAGGATTTTTCCTTAAGGTATCAACCAAATAAAAGATTGACGCGCTTCGAATCAGAAAAGATGATTGAACACAAACAAACCTGAATTTAATCAAAGGTAGATTTGTATACAAACACTCTTAAGATTCTTCTAAGAACAATACAGTAAAATAAGCACACTGAATTTAATCAAAAGTGGACTTACAAACGACTATTCTTTGGTAAGAAAAGAACTTACAAGAAAATAAGAGAACTTGAATTTAATCGAAAGCAATCTTACATGCAAATAAGCCTTCAACTTACAAAAAGATCCTACTTTAAACTAAACTAATCTAAGATAGATCTCTGAGCAATCATTTTGTATGAGTTGTCAGATGATATGAATTTTTGTGGGGGCTTCTCTCTTCGCTTCATTTCTTTATTTATAGACAATGGCCCTGCCTTCGATCTCCACGTCTTCGATTGATACCCACGTTGGCCACATAAAACGGTTGAGGGGGCTCTCGAACGGTTACCTTGATATTTCCAGCATTCCTTCTTTCCCTGCTTGCTTCGATCATGGTGTTCATGGCCACTTCCTGGATCGTGGTTCCTATTTTCAAGCAACGAGAATTAATGCAACACGTCTGCTTCCAAAATGACTCCCTGTAATCGAATTTAATTTCAGTTATAAAACAGGGCAGTGAGGGCACCGTTCGATGATCGCAAAGTCTAAATCAACGATTAGATCCAATAATCTCCCAAACCAGCGTTTAATTACTACTCAAACGACACCGGTTCACTTTAAAACGACACCGTTTGCCATAAAAACAATGCCTCCCTTAATTTCCGTAATCCTCTGTGATTGGTACTCAACCGGGACAGGCTCCATACAACCGCCGTACCGTTCGGGGCCACGTGGAATTTTTTCATTGGGTGGCATTTTTCAGGATGTAAACA
>BPLS01019095.1:0-29970 GCA_019656275.1 Rhododendron kiyosumense
AATATAAATAGACTTAACAAGGCATAAATTAGAATGATTAAATGGGTTCTTTTCAGCACCTATCACACCCCCCAACTTACACTTTGCTAGTCCCTAGCAAACCAAAACAAATGCAACTAATGAAAACAAATTAAAATGGATAACTCTTTTAAACCCCCGGGCGGCCCCGATAGGACGAGTGAAGTCTCGTGAGGGTTTTCAGCAATGATAACCCACAAAACACCATGAATCCTCTTACACGGAACCCACAACCTGCAAGTAACTCATCAGTCCCTCAAGCCAAGGCACAAAGTCATTGCACAAGTATATTAGGCAACACCAGTTCAAAATGCTATCAAGACATGCATATAAACCATGGCACCTAATTTAGTGTATGTGAACACTGGGACTTAGTCACTGATGAAATGCCACTCAAAGTTCTCTCCGGGCCGAGGTTCGACTTCAATTCTCACAGTGTCATGCACTCACAAATAAAATCGCTCGAAACAAGGTGCATATGAACTCTCAAGTGTGCGGTTTGGAAGTTATGTAATTGAAAGCAAAACACTTTGCACACTATGATGCGAAAAGAACGCTTTATACAATGGACACAGTCTCATGAACGAAACACCAAGCGTTAAAACTCACTCTCACATTCGTCAATCCACTCCCCGACACCCCTAGGATCAAATAGGACTTCATTCAAGGTTATAGCATCAGGCAAAATGGTCAAGTTTCATGACTAGGATAAATCAAATTCAAGTGTCCGAAAAAAAGGCAAGTATTTCAAGACAACAACGGGGCGAGTATGCCCCTTAACATTAAATCAATTCCACATTATCTCTCCTTCTAACCTTTCAACATTTTTCAACCATAAACCACGATTCCTCCTTTTCAAATATATTGGTGCCCCTTTCTTCCTTTGTTTTCTTCTTTTTTCTTTTCTTTTCTTTTTACTTTTTTTTTAAAGGGACACCACCAATTCAAGCACAAAAATTCACAATCTATCCAAAAATTTACCTTTACATATTTTTGCCTTTCTCCAAACACAATATGGAAGGTGAAGCTAACCAAGAAAAGGCTAAGTACAAAAGGCTCAAAGTGGCTTGCAAGGGATCAATGTGAAAACAAATGTGAAAACAAAGGAACGAACTGGCCCAAGCATCATGAAAATGCCTAAAATCCTCTCCCAAGGGTGTAACAGCCATGTGGCAAACCAAAACCAAATATATTATCATGCGATCAAGTTCCAACACTCAGCAATCAAGAATAATGAGACCATCAACAAATATATTCTTTTTATTGACAAACTGACAAGTTACATGACACCACTCCAACAAAAAGCTAAGGCACGAAAGCTCACTAAGGAATAAGTCTCCTCTAATCTAGCCATTGAGAACGTTCAAACGACACTCACAAGCAAACTAAGTCCAAATAGACGTGAAGTGTAGAGATATAAGTGCCATAGCTACATGCATTAACAAGACAACATAAAAAACTAACAATCCGCAAAATACAAAAGCAATGCCAGCATGTCTCAACTCAAGCAACCAATAAATACCTCACAAATTTTAAGTTCCATGCAAGAAAGATCCCACTATTTTTGAACTTTTCAAAATTTTCAATTTTTTTTAGATTTTAAAGACTCTAAACATAAACAAGCACCAAAGGGTTCACTCCCCGCAACTTAAAATCGTTCAATGTCCTCATTGAAAACAAGCACACTAAAAGATAAGACAAGAGTGAATAAAAGAAGAAAGATATCACCTCAGGCACAGAGACATGCAAACTAAAAAGAGGTGGGTAATAGGGATGCTTGGGTATCTTTGGGTATCTTTTCCAGATCCTACATTCTCGGAATCTCATTATTTAACGGAATACCACTATTTCTGGACCTTTCCAGAGTGTTCCTTGCACCTGAGGCTGCTTTCCCCAGATTTCTCCTCCTGTTCGGCCTTCTCATTGCCGAACAGGCTACTTGGACCAGTGACTTCATATGTCACTGGTTTTTTATCTAACCCTTAGACCAATATCTTCTCATGTTCACTAGTCCGAGGCCCTGCACAAACTTCCTAGACTATTGATTTCTCATGTCACTAGTCCCTGTCGTTGACCACCGTATTGCACGTCGACTATCCCTATCGTATCTATACCATGGTCCCACGTACCACGTGTTCGGGCCTTCTTTGAGCCTGTTCGGGAATACCTCCCTACAATTGTTCCCCGACTTTACTTGTTATTTTTACTCAAATGACGAGCAAAGCTCCCAAGAATTGAGCAAATTCATTCTGTTCCTGCACCTTATTTCACAAAATTGGTGCAACTTTCATCTTAGTCCAGGCAAAACGTCTCATCGTTTGGGCTGGACAGGCTTTTCCTGCCCTTACTTTTACACATGGCACTCTTCGTATTACCTGCACTCTTTCTAAGTTTGTTTGTACTTAGCAATGACCCTAGGTCATTCCACACTTTCGCAATTTTCTCGGTATTTAATCATTGCTTTGGCCCAAAGTTTTCTTGTACTTAGCAAATTCCTAACAATGTTCACTACCTTAGGAATATTCGTACTCATCCCCAATTCTCGACCGATCATGGCCGTTTCGGGTATTACTCAATGCCAAGTCCTAAGTGCATTAGGATTTGATTTAGATCTCATCCGTTGCCAAGGCCTAGGTTTCCTCCACACCTAGCCTATCTCGGGCTCAGCTCGCATCAGAGCAATGTTCGTTGCTCGGGCCCCAAACTTCTTCATGCTTGGGCCTTTGTCTAACAATCTTTGCTAGATATGATTCAAGCAATGTTCGTTGCTCGGGCCTCAAACCTTTCCGTATTGGGGTCTACTTTTGACATTCTTCGTTGGCATAGTTCAGGTTTATTCGTACTTAGGTATATTCGAGTTTGATCATACTCAATCAAATTTTGGCACCGTTCATGGTCATGACCTAAGTTTACTCATACTTAGCCAGACATTGAGTTTGATCGTACTCAATCGGATTGTGGCATTTTTCATGGCCTAAGTTTATTCATACTTAGCCAAATTTGGAGTTTGATCATACCCAACGAATATTTCTGACGAATGCTATTTGCTCCCTAGCATGGAGAACAAGTATCCTTAGCTTGTTCTTGCTAGGACCAAACACATGCAATATACATGCTTCTTAAGTTTATCATACTTAGTATTATTGTGCTTACATGCACACACTCTAGTTTCGTGTGTTTATTCATACACATCTAAGCATTCGTACTTAGTCGGGTTTGTGTGTCTCTTCGTATACCTCAACTGTACTCAATCCTTACCAGATTTATTTATAGACCTAGGCCCTTCGTGCTTGGCCAATTTATTGCGTTCATTCATACACATTTTTTGTACTGTGCTTGCTCGCCCAAGTATTTCATACTTTGCTGACTTGTGTGTTTTTTCATACACAGTTAATTATTTCATACTTAACTTGTTCGATTGCTCTTCAAGTGTCTTTGTACTTCGATAACCATCTAAGCATTTGCTCAAACTTAGCTGTTTCTTGTATGCATCCCAAGTGGTCATGTTCTTGGATCAACTTCTAAGCATATGCGTACTTAGATAATGTTGCATGTTCACATATGCAACCCTAAGTATTTTGTACTCAGAAAAATTTCTAAGTGTATTCTTACTTAGATAAATCTACATATTCTCGTATGCTCCCCAAGTTTTCACGTACTTGGGCCAATTCCTAAGTGTATTCGTACTTAGGTTATACTTTTAAGTTTCTCGTACTTAGACAAATGCTCAAATGTATTCGTATTTGGTAGAATTGTGCACGTTCTCGTACGCATTCCAAGGTTTCACATACTTAGAAATATTCCTTGCATTTCTTCATATGCAACCCAATATTGCTCATTCCTGGAAAAGTTTCTAAGTTTGCTCGTACTCAAATAATGTTGCATGTCTTCGTATGCAACTCAAAATTTCATAACTCGTAAATTTGTGTTGTATGTATGGACTAACTCTCTGCTCTCCAATACGAAGGGAAGACGAAGAATGAGTGACTAGCTTCGTATTTTCACAAAAATAGAATTTTATTCATAATTCAAAACTTAAGAGGGCGTTACGCGTACTCCTTGCAACTAACAAAAGCTAAAAAAAACAAGGGAATTCTATTCGTAATTCCCACATAATCACGATGTGCATCCTAAAACAGAAAAAATCAAACTGAAGTCTTTTAAATAAAGAACTTCCTTAGATTATGGACATTCCAGGGCTTTGGCACCGAGTTCCCGTCCAGGTCTGCCAATCTATAAGCCCCTATGCCCACAATTTTAGTAACTCGATATGGGTCTTCCCAATTGGCCCCCCACTTGCCCTCGTTGGCTACCTTGGTATTGCCGAGCACCTTACGAAGCACTAGGTCCCCAATACCAAATTCTTGTGGGTGGACATTCTTGTTGTAGCTTTTCATCAACTGCTCCTGGAATGAGGCCAAATGCACCAGAGCCTTCTCTCTTTGTTCCTCAGCAAGATCTAATTCAATCTCCAAGGCTCTGTCATTGCCTGAACTTTTAACCAAAGTGGTCCTGTTGGTTGGCAAACCCACCTCCAATGGAATAACAGCCTTTGTTTCATATGATAATGAATAGGGGGTCTCTCCCATAGACCTCCTAGGAGTTGTTCGGTGCGCCCACAGGACCAGTGGCAATTCGTCGAGCCACTTCCCCTTTGCTTTGTCCAACCTCTTCTTGATCTCGTCAAGTATTGTTTTGTTGGATGCTTCTGCCTGCCCATTACTCTATGGGTAGGTTGGGGTCGAATAATAATTCCTGATCCCATATTGGGCACAAAAAGGCCTTGAACTTCTTCTGAAATTTGAACCCATTATCCGTAATCAACGAATAAGGGACCCCAAATCGAGTAATAATACTCTTCCACACGAACCTTTCTATCATAGGTTCAGTGATCTTGGCCAATGGCTCTGCCTCAATCCACTTAGTGAAATAATTTGTTACTACCAACAGAAATTTCCAATACCCAGTTGCCTTGTGGAGTAGACCTACGATGTCCATCCCCCATTATGCAAATGGCCAAGGACTTATCAACGGCACCAGATCCTCAGCTGGTGTTCGGATCACTGGTAAGAATTTCTGGCACTTCTCACATATCTTCACATACATCTTTGCATCTTCTTGCATGTGCGGCCACCAATAACCCTGAGTGATTGCTCGATGGGCAATGGACCTACCCCCAGCATGACTTCCACATGTTCCCTCGTGAATCTCATGGATGAACTTCTGCACCATCTCGAGGTGCACACAAAGCACGTATGGACCAGTGAACGATTTTCTATATAACTTTTCTTCAAGTGAAAGCCAAAACCGTGTAGATTTTGTCTTTATCTTGTGAGTCTCTTTTTTATCCGTGGGGAGTATCCCATCTCGTAAGAACTCCACTATTGGATCCATTCAACTTGGCCTTGGTTCACGTCCAAGACCAATTTCACGCTCCTTCCAATGCTCGGCTCAGCAAGATAATCTACTGCCACCCTTCTCTTGAATTCAGTTGGCAAAATTGCGGCCAACTAAGCAAGTGAATCTGCATGGGCATTTTGCCCGGAACTTATTTGCTCAATGTACACCTTCTCAAAAGTGTCAAGCAGATCCTTGGCGGCCTCCACGTAGGCTGCCATCTTTTCATTTCGGGCTTCGTATTCACCGGACAATTGGTTCACCACGAGTTGTGAATCATAATACACTCGTATTCTTTTTACCTTAAAGGTTTTTGCACTTCGCAGCCCTACCAAGAGTGCCTCGTACTGCGCCACATTGTTTGAAGCACTGAAGCCTAGTCGAAGGGACAATTCCATCATTACTCCTTCGGGGGGGGGGGCGGGGTAAGCACAATCCCAATCCCTGATTCGATATTGCATGCAAAACCATCAACAAATAATTTCCATTCTAAGGGATCCTATTCGGTAGGTGCCTTACCCTTCCTGGTTGATGGCTTAACTAGCTGCTCCTTTCTCGTAGGAGGCTGGGAAGCTATTACAGGTGAAAACTCTGCCACAAAGTTTGCCAATACCTGTCCCTTTATTGTAGTGCACGGTTGATAGTCAATATCGTATTGACTCAATTCTACCAACCAGGTTCATATACGTCCCGAGAAATCTGCCTTTCGTAGCAAAGATTTCAACGGAAACTTAGTGTAAACCACAATTCTGTGACTCTGGAAATAATGGGGCAACTTCCTTGCTGCTATCCTCAATGCCAGGACCAATTTTTCTAGAGGCAGATATCTCGTTTTTGCATCCAACAACGTCTTGCTCACGTAGTAAACAGGGATTTGCTCGAATCCCTTATCCCTCAATAATACTCCACTAACAGCATGTTCAGAGACTGCTAAGTACAAAATTATGGACTCACCCGATTCAGGAGTAGACAAAAGTGGGGCCGCTGCGAAGTACTTCTTCAGGTCTTGGAATGCCTGTTCACATTCTACTCCTCATTCATATCCTTCTCTCTTTTTCAGCAACTGAAAGAAGGGCCTACACTTATCGCTGGACCGGCTGACGAATCTGTTAAGGGCGGTTGCCATTCCAGTCAGTCATTGGACCTCCTTCGTGGTCCTCAGACTTTGGAGCCTCTGTAAAGCTGTTATTTGATCGAGATTTGCCTATATCCCTCTTATGGTCACAAGGTGACCCAAGAACTTCCCTGAGCTTACTCCAAACGCACACTTCATAGCGTTGAGCTTCAGCTTGTACTCTCTCAGAATCTCAAAGGCTTCTTTTAAGTCTGCTATGTGGTCCTGCCTCTCTTTGCTCTTGACCACCATATCATCTATGTACACCTCTATAGTTTTGTTGAGCAACTTCTTTAGCATAATCGTTGCCAACCTTTGGTATGTTGCACCAGTATTTCCCAAACCAAAAAGCGTGACACTGTAACAATACAGCCCTCATAGTGTGATAAAGGAAGTCTTCTCTTGATCGGGCCCATACATAGCAATTTGATGATATCCTCGATATGCGTTGAGGAAACTCATCCTCCCATACCCTACTATTGAATCCACCATTTGGTCTATCATTGGGAGAGGGAAACTGTCCTTTGGACACGCCTTGTTCAAGTCGGTGAAGTTGACACAGACACGCCACATCCCATTCTTCTTTTTTACTACCACAGTGTTAGACAACCATTTAGGGTAGTAGACCTCTTGTATGGCCTTTGCTTCTAGCAAATGATCAACCTCCTCGATAACAACGTCTACGTGCTGTACAGTTGATCTTCTCTTTTTCTACATCCCAGGCTTATGATTTGTGGATCCACATTCAAGTGGTGGCACATCACATTTGTATCCTCCCCAGGCATCTCTTTGGGTACCCAAGCAAACACATCAACATGCTCCTTGAGGAACCCAACCAACTCTCTCTTCTTCCTTGTTCAGGTTTTCCTCAATCAGGCAATACCTTTCTAGATCAATCTTGTTGATTTGAATCTTTTTCATGCCTTCCACTACTTTCTCGGTGGGGTTCCCTCCGACATCCTCGATGGTCGGCTGATCTGGAACCTTGATGGCTTGGACCAATTTTGCTTTGGGTGCCTTCTTGATTATAGAAACCAAACACTGTTGTGCAACCTTCTGATTCCCTCTAATTCTTTCAATACCATTAGATCCAGGAAACTTTACCATCTGATGGTAAGTAGAGGAAAATGCCCTCATCTTGTGCAACCACGTTCTTCCTATAATCGCGTTATAAGAAAACGGCACATCTACCACCAGAAAGTCGGTTTGCAGCACCACTGTTCCTGCCCGAATAGGAAGAGTGACCTTGCCCGATGGCCAGACTACTCCTGCACTAAATTCGACGAAAGGGGTTATTGACTGCACCAGATCTGCCTGTGTCAGCCCCAACTTTTTAAATGCATCATAGTACAGCACCTCGGTGCAGCTTCCTGAGTCCACCAGGATTCTCTCCATGTCATATTCCCCAATTCATAGGGTTATGACCAAAGCATCATTATGTGGCACCTAGACTCCTCCCAGGTCTTCATTCGTGAAGACTATGCCCTCGTTGCATACTTCTTCTTCACGTCCTCTCTTTCTCCCCAACTGCATCACTTATTGGTCGTGCATTATTTGCCATTGGAGCAACCTCACCTCATTTCTCGTATAAGGTGTGGCCAATCCATGTGTCATATGGATTACGCCCCTTGGATTTTGCTCGTAATCCAACTCCATTGTTTTCTCTGCACTTGTCACGCCATCGATTTTAAACATAAATCTATAAATTATTTCAATATAAGATCCTCACAAAAACTAGATAATACCTAAAGTGCATTTCCCACCTGCTTAATTACAACAAAGTACTTAAGTTTTAAGTAATTACAACCTTGGCACCGTAGTCGAAAATTAAGTTCAATACAAGTACAACACGTTTAGAATATTACAAATTTTATCAAAAGATAATTCAAAAATTAAATTAGTTACACAGCCATCTTTAATCAAAAGTAAGCCATTTACAAAGATGAGTGAGTAACTAAGCCAAGTTAGCTTCCAAAAATCTTCATTTCCAAATGCACCATGTCACGCAACCTATTGGCCTGCGTTCAAACCTGAAAAGAAGGATTTTGCTGAGCTACACTAGCCCCGTAGGAAATTCTCTACAAAATCTATATGTAATGAGATGATGAGCATGAATATAACAAACTGAATTAGATGTCAAATCCAAACGAATACACACACACGCATACACTTACACACACGCCCACTTCTTCCAACAAACCTCCACCCTTTACGATATTGTGTATCCACCCCCTCGCAACACAATATACTCCACCCCTTGCGACATTGTGTATCCACCCCTCAGAACATAATATACTCCACCCCTTGCGACATTGTGTGTATCCACCCCTTGCAACACAATATACTCCACCCCTTGCGACATTATGTATCCACCCCTCGCGACTCAATATACTCCACCTCTTGCGACATTGTGTATCCACCCCCCGTGACACAATTTTCTCCACGGTCACTTCACATTGACAACCACCCAATCATCGTAATCAACACCGATACAATAAACTCATTTTACACACGACCAAACACTATCAAATACGTCACGCATAGCTCATGAATCACAACATTCAAGTCCACAATACCACTTTCAAAGAATAAACAATCCTCAAGCCATAAAACATTCTGTTCGACTGTATATAGAAAATAAACACCTAAATCACACGTAGTCACAGCAAAACATGTAGAGGAAGAGAGAAATCCCTACCTAGATAGATTTTGAGCAAAACCCTAGGTCTACCAAGAGCAATAAGCTTGAATCTTCCAAAGACAAGCTTCACCCAAGATTGGATACAAGATCTAGAGCAAATAAAGCCCAAAAACACGAATAACAAGCAAAGATCAACAAATAATCGAGAGGAGAGAGAGAAAAATGTGATAGAGCTTCAAGAAGTGAGAGTAAGAACACAAAACTCACCCTTGGTTCACCAAATGCAAGAATCTTGTGATTGTGAGGTTGGAAACCTTTGGATTTTGGAGATTTGAGGTTGAAATCAAAGGTTTTGGGTACGATTGGAGTTGAGTAGGTGAGAGGGGGTGTTTCCAGGTGTTTTTCATGGGTTTTGGAGGGAGTAATGACAAAAGGGGGGTCTTTATAGAAGTCCAAAAAGCGTGCTGAAAATTGCAGAAAAACGTAACAGGTACTGGTTTTGGGCGACTCCCAGTATCGGTACTGGAGCCTTAAAAATGTCTATTTGAACAACTTCTGGACAATGGGTATTGGTATTGGGCAACAAGCAGTACCGGTACCGGCTGAACAGAAAGGTGAAAATTTTTAACGGACTCTGGAACGAACCCAACTTGATACCAACACCTCCAAACAACATCGGAACATCAGAACTTACATTTTACTATTCTCCGAGAGTCCGATACACAACCGAATACGTATATTCATACATCCCCACAAATATACTTACAACTTTAATAATAAAACCATTCTCTTATACACAAAATGATTTTTGAAATTACAATAATTTTATGGGTCTCTACAGCACCCTTGTGCTATTCCTGAATGAACTCTTTCAAATAACCACGTGAGACTAGGTCACTTAGGTGCTATTTGAACATCTCGCAGTACTCCGTCATGTGACCCCAATCCTTGTGATAACTGTAATGCTGACTCGTAGCTCGTTTTGCATCTTTATCCGCTTCCAACCTCGGGGGCCACTTGAAATATGGGTGGTTCTTTATTCGATAAAGAATCCGGCAGATTGGTTCTTTCCAAACCGTAGTTTTTGGGAACAAAGACTTTGGGTTTGGAGCATGCTTCTCCTTGTACGGCTCTTTTTTAGCCTGCCCATATTCCTTCCTCTCCCTGTAAGTATTGGGCTCTGTTTTTCCTACTTGACTGGCCCTTTGGCCTGCTAGGCAACCACCTTGCTGTCTTCTCGCAATATGTCATCCTCGTTTCTAGCATGCTGCTCAATCCGTTCCATTAATTTTGCCAGTGTTCCCACTAGGCTCATGTTTAGTGACTTGCGTAGCTCCCCCCGAACAGGCAACCCAGTCTTGAACGTGGCTATTGTGTATTCCTCACTGCAACTTTCAATCTCGTTGAAAGTTTCCTCGTACTTCTTCGCATAGTCCCTGATCGGCTCGTTCTCCTCTTGTTTCATAATGGAGAGGCTCTCAAACGTCTTTGGTGCTTTCCTGCTTGTCAGGAATCGAGCAGTGAATTCCTTGGCCAATTGCCCCCATCCTTATATGGAGCGCGAGCCTAGCTTATGGAACCAGGACAGAGCCACCTTTCCCAAACTCGATGGGAACATCATGCACATGATTGCATCATCTCCGCTTGCATGAACATTGCCTGCTGGTAATGCTGTATGTGCGCCACGGGACCTGCATTTGTTTCATAGAGGATGAACGCACCGTGTTTCACCCTGCTCAGCAACCTTGTCTCTTGCAACCTCTTTGCAAAGGGGGAGGATGCTATATTGGTTAGGGCCTTCTGTGCTGTTTCTCGTGTAGACATGGTCCCCTCCTCACGTTCCTTCGTTTGTTTGGGAGCACTCCTTTCCCAATTGAAATCAGGTCTCTCGTACATATCCCTACGATGTTTTCTGGTCCCCTCCTTCTCGGGGATGGGACTTCGACTTCTGCTCTTCTTTTTTCGTGAAGAAGCCCTTTTCCTTTTCGAAGTGGGGCTCCTGCTCCTGCTTCTCCTTCTTTGTGAAGGAGCCCTCTTGTGTAGTACCAGAGCGAGCCTGTCTCCCATGGAATTCCTTCGTGAAAGTCCAGAATCCTCTGGATCTTCTCGTATTCATTGTAACTCTTGAATCTCGTACTCTCGTCTCTTAATCGGACGAGCGTACTCCTCAATCTCCTATCTCTTCTTGTCCAGGATATCTTCATTGTTGTGCACACTCCTTGAGTGTGCAACCAACTCTCTCCCACGATGGGACTTACTCCTTCTGGTGGATTCTGTGGCTGTGCTGCCCTCCCTATTCTTAGAGTCATCATGGATAGTCAGGGGGTGGCCCTTGCTTGTGGTCCTATTGGTATGCCCGCCATCAGGCTTTCTCGGAGCCTCTGGTGGGGATTTATCTCCTCCCCGACCTAGCTGGCTCTTTGGATCAAGCGGAGTTTTTGGATCTCCTTCTATGATGGTCGTTTTTCAAAGGAAACTCTTTCACTTCCTACGACGGCGCCAATTGTAAGTGGAAAAAAACAAAAGAGGCTTTGAAATGGCACAAGAGTGTAACGGCTTCTTGTGCCTCTTCATCGGAACCCTAGCACGTTGTCGGGAACCTATCTACAAAATAGAGAAGGGGTGAGCACACCTTTGCCTCTCGTGGCAAGGCCCTCCGATGCCTAAGTTAGTATCACGTACAAGTAATAAACCCTAATTATCAGTAGGAAACTCGTATAATGCAAAGTGCTGCGTATTGCGTACCTTTTACCTCGAGGTTTACTTTGTATTTATAGATTCATAGATGCTTGCTGCTCAAGCATCCCTGTTGCCCTAGGATTCCTATCTCGTATAGGAAACCTAGGATATCTTAGTTTCTCATTCCCTTATCAGTTTATTACCTTAGTCCTTTTAAGACTCTTTTCCATAATTGGCCGAATATCCTATTCTCGTTGGGTATCTTTCCTAGATCCTACATTCTCGGGATCTCATTCCTTAACAGAATACCACTGTTTCTGGACCCTTCCAGCATGTTCCTTGCATCTGAGGCTGCTTTCCCCAGATTTCTCCTCTTGTTCGGCCTTTTCATTGCCAAACAGGCTACTTGGACCAGTGACTTCATATGTCACTGGTTTTTTTATCTAGCCCGTGGACCAATAACTTCTCATGTTCACTGGTCCAAGGCCCTGCATAAACTTCTTGGACTATTGACTTCTCATGTCACTGGTCCCTGTCGCTGACCACCGTATTGCACAACGACCGTCCCTATCGTATCTATAACATGGTCCCACGTACCACGTGTTCGAGCCCTCTTTGAGCCTGTTCGGGAATACCTCCATACAACTGCTCTTCTTACACATATCTTTCACAGCTTTCTTTACCCGATTGACCATTGCCTCTTTTTCATTGTGGTGTTGAGCTTTCTCCGATCGAACCCTGGGAAAGTGACGGGGTTGATGTATCTTGTATAAGGATGGATCCTGCACAGGTAACACCCGTGTTAGTGCCCAAACCCAGATCGTGGGGAGTCCAGGATAGGCACTACGACGGTCAAGTAAGTATGATGAAGAAAAGCTTTTAAGAACGATATTTGGGGTTTTTAAGGATAAGAATTCAATCACCTTCATCTTTAGGGGGACTACTCCTTTTATAGGTATAGGAAATGTGAAGGCCAACCCATATACATGCATCATGCGCTCTACGATTGGCTTTGCAATTGTGGCATTAAATCTGGTCTGCAATCTCAGCTGTAATGCCCCGATTTTCGGACACGTTAATTAAATCATTTTCAACTGATTTAATAATTCATAAAATTGATATATAAGAAATGAAATTTTATTAAACAGAGTTTAGCAGCGGAAATCTCAAATACCAAATTCAAACCTACTTAATTGTCTTACAAACCAACAAAATGAAATAGAGTTTGACAAATGTGATAACACTTATGAAAATTTAATTAAAAGTACGTCAAAATGTTAGAGCTTCTAAGGGTATGGCCTCCAAGGCTCAAAAAACTCCCCTTCCTGAGCTGGGAGATCTTCACCCTGGTACGGTTCGTCTTGTAGCGAATTCTACTCTTCGGTCTCTTGATTACCTAGCATGAAACGCCAACCCAACGGCACTATAATGAGTTTTGAGACTCAGTAGTTAATCTCAACCCTACTAACCCTTTACCTTACAATTAGCAAATCAATAATATAATAATTCATACACAGAAGGTACAGATTAACAGCACATCATCATTTTCTTTACTATCCATCGACTTACATGAAATCTAAGGATCCTCTCCACAAGATCCTTTCCTCCCACATCCATTAACTTTGATCGTCCCATGAAATAACTCTCCTTTTATTTGTCCTGCGTACCAGGGTTCTAAGCGAATACTACTAAATTATGTACTTAGTCAGGATTCGCCTACAACCATAATAAAGGAACAACTCACCATGACAACTCAGCATTAGGGGTCGCACTATCTTATTGCCAGGATCCTTTATCGTCTCCCAACTCTACACACTGGTACTATACCATATTCAGCGATTCTTTACCGTTTCCCAAAATACTGTACCTGAAGTCCTTTACCGTACTTCAAACACACTGGGACTGTACCGCATTTAGGATCCTCAACCGTATCCCAAATACTGTACCCGGAGTCCTTTACCGTCCTCCACACACATATTCGGTACTTTACCATATTTAGAATCCTTTACCGTATCCCAAATACTATACCCGAAGTCCTTTACCATCCTCCACACACACATTGGGTATTGTACCATATTTAGGATCCTTTACCGTATCCTAAATACTGTACCCGGAGTCCTTTACCGTCCTCCACACACACATTGGGTATTGTACCGTATTTAGGATCCTTTACCGTATCCCAAATACTGTACCCGAAGCCTTTACTGTCCTCCACACACTCTAAGTACTTTACCGTACTCGGGGTCCTTTACCGTTCCCCAACTCAATTAAAGGTACTTTACCGTACTAGGGTCTTTTACCGGCACCCAACATCCTCAATCAACTTTATCATTTTATCCTTTACTTAACCACGTCTACGTGTTCACTACTCGAAACCATCCCATGAATCCAAGTGCATTCTAGCACGAACAACATAATACATTTCAGTGAGACAACAATATAGGATTTGGTAGGTGCAAATAATTAAACACATAAGGGATTTGGATTGGGCCGATGCCTTTTCGAATATTTAAGTTTTATCGAACAAGTATAAAATCTTATTAACTTTAATCTGAGGATTTCTGTTAGTGTTTTCGTAACCCTTAGGTTCGTTGACACTTTAGTCTGAAAGAAATTTAGTAATAATACTATTTTACTATTACCCACTCTGATAACTACCTTCGTTCTAGTTACTTAGTTAAGTTGAAATAAGTTTAACTTGTAATGATCTCATTCACTTTTCTGATAACATATCTTATGGTAATCTTTTACTTAATAAGTATTATAATATATTTATACTTGTTAGCATACCATGTTACCTCTTTTCACCAAGTTAGGATTTCATTAAGTTCTAAGTTGGACTTTTCTAAATCTTCTATTAACGAGGTTTATAGAATTTGTACGTTATAATCTTTCTAGTGCTTAATCACTAATATATTGTTTCACTTTAAAAAGAATTTATTAATAATTACTACTACTATTCATTAAAAAAATAATTATAATAATTAATTTTTGTTCTTGGCAAGAGTATGCTGCCTCTCTCCCCTTTTTCTTAGTTTTATTTGTTAAATAGTAGTCTCATTAAGTATAGATGATTTTAGTCTAACATGAAAACAATCATTATTTTTCTTTTCTTTTAGGGCTTAGCTACTACTTATGTTATTGCTAACATTCAAATAAAAATGTACACATTCCAAAATGAAATAATCCTACCATGTATTTATCATATATATACATTCAAAGCTAATACAAACAGAACACGACAATGCAAACAGTAAAGTGAAACAGAAATTTAACATTTGAAGTAATAAATCTTTCTTGGGTTAAAATCTCATGACTAGGTAATACAAGGACTAAATTATAGTAACATCATTTAAACACCCAAAGGTTCTGGATAGCCTTGTCCGTTTTTCCGAGAAATAGAGCATGGGTTGGTTTAATGGGTTTTGATACAATGGCTCCATTTTAAGGTTATAACTCATCAAATACACAAAAATAGGACTTAATATACTTAGGAGAAAGTAGGGAAGCGATTATTCTACCTTTAATCCGGACAAAACGATTCGGTGGAGTCCGGTGGGGTTTCGTTTGGCGGTGAAAGATCGGTATTCTAGCAGCAACTTTGGACTGGAATAACTTGAACAAACCTCTGCCATTTTAGATGATTCTTGTGTCTAACGCGAAGATCTTGAAATGCTCTACAATTTTCGTGAAGAAGTCTAAGCCCGAAAACCATTCGAACTAGGAGAAAAGTAGTGGTTTTCTTAAGTCCTGTGTGCTGTTTGGAAACAAAAATCCAAAAATTTCACTGAACTTTGGACAGCGATAACTCTATCAATCTTTGACCGTTTTGGGTGATTCTTGGGTTGAAATCAAAGCTCTTGACGCCCTCTACAACATTCGTGATGAACTCAGGCCTAAAAACGACATCATCAAGGAAGAAAAAGGCCATGAACAGAGGTACATGATATGGACGAAAAATGAAATTGTGTGATCGATCTTTTTTTTTTCTTCTTTTCTCCTTTTTCCAGATTTCTTCTCTCTCTCTCTCTCTCTCTCTCTCTCTGAGCCAAATAAAATGGAATGGGAAAGATGGGTTTGGTTTTATGGTAGACGTGGAGTAATAGGGAGGGAGTAGTGGAGGAAGGTGGGAGAGTGGGATGTTATTGAGATTAGAGAAAGATATAGTTTAGGAAGAGTTTGAAGGGAAGTGGATAAGTGAAAAGATAAAGATAGAGGGAGAGATTGGTGAGAGATGGGTAACCAAATCCCATAAATTGTGGGATGGTTATTAGTATGAACAATATAGATAATTATGTACACACATTTTTAGTTACAAGTTAAGGTAAAATTATGCTAAACTAATTTCAATTGCCAAAAATTAATCTAGGTTCTGGTTTAATCTAATTACACTTTTAAATAATTAATCGATTACTATAAACTATTTGATTAAAAATAATTTCGTTATTCAAAAAAAAATAGGGCAAAAATCCGGGTCGTTACATCAGCCCCATTATCCCCATGATCTACTCGTGTAATTAAGGAAACTGAATCACACCACCTGCCACTCCTACCTCCTGACTTCCTCTTCAAGTCAGGGAGCAGGAGTGGTTCGGTGGATAAGGGATCTGCCGAACGATATGAGCAGGGGTGGTTTGGTGGCCAAGGGCTCTGTTGAACAATAAGTCTCGGCTGAAAAGCACTTCAGGAATTATGGATTTGGTCTGGTGGATCTCCGCCGAACAACGTATAATCGAACTGTCCCTGTTCGAGTATGACCAACACTGGCGATCTTGATCCGGTGAGAATGGTTCGACAAACACGTAACTCCTGTACACTGTCGAACCAGATGGCTTGTGTCTAGAGGTTTTGGTTTAGCTGTCTTAACGTGACCCGCTCCGCCGAGCCGCGCCCGCCATAATAGCCCCTCAACTTCTTCCATCCTAGACTAGTGGGAGGAGTTGACTAGTAGTTCCTTTTGGCCGCCTCAGTAGTACATTGAGCTGAACCATTCGCTTCTTAATGTGCCCCGCGGAAGGAACACCGAGCGATAAACCGCCGGCCTTTTCATGAGAGATGAATAGACGTTTTGAAAATGGAATGATAATTACACTCATTAGAGGGAGCAGATGGTAATATAGGAACCAATGATCGAACGATCAGGATTGAACCTGAGGCAACGTAGGGTTCCACGTGGTAAAAGGGGGAAATGCAGTGAGCAGGGATCAATACAGGCTTTCCACGTGGCACCCCGGGAGTGGAAGGGGTCGCGTCGCTTCAGTTTCGGCACTCGACCCTTAGGGTTCCACCCTCCCACTTCGTCCATTATATAAGGAGAGGGGAAACAGAATCACTTTTTGCTCTTGCTATCTCGTTCCCTCGCTCTACAACTTCCCTTCTAGTCTCCATTGCTCTTGCCTCCATCGCTCTCCAGAGTCCGTCATCTTGCTGCTGTTTACCGTCGTCTAGCTTCTTTCTTTAGGTAAACTCTGATATCATTTCAAATTATTTCATTCTTTACTTGCTTTGATGCATGCCACACCCTTTGGCTTTCTTTTGCACAAAAACTTTGATTTCGAATAGTAGCACTTGAGTTCTCACGATCATCTTTAGTTGTGGTCCACCACCTAGACCTTCGACAATGGGGATCCTCCTCCGTAACTGGGCGGTGGACCTTCAATCTTAGGAAACCCTTCTCGACGAGACCTCTTGCCTTCCGACGAGGAAGATCTTGTTGGATCTCCCTCGGCCAAGGCCAGATGCACATGAGCAACCATGCTGAAGTAGGAGTTCTCACTTCATTTCTTTCTTGTTTAGGTTTTCAGCATGGTTGACTCAAGCATCAACTCACCGAGCATAGATCCTGAGGCCTACCCAACCCTTTTGGAGACCATCCAGAGCCTCAATAGGGGCTATCGGAGCTTCGACGAAAGCTCTAGCAATTTCCCAAAACCCACCGGGCTATTTGTCATCCCTGGTATCCACGTCCCCCTTCAAGTGAATGATAGTGTCTCTAGGAATGTCTTCTACGATTAGGGTGATTCTTCCGACGAAGCCGCCGAGCAAGACTCTGAATAAGAAGAGGGTCATACCGAACGGGCAGCAGCTGAGGCCTAAGCCAGCACATCTACATTGGCCGGTGGGCCACCGAATGCATCTGATGCAGAAGGGGCAAATGCCCTGCCGAGACCAGTGAGGGATGTCAACATCATTCCCCCGTTGCCAATCGGCCTTGGACCCATGTCGTACAACAATCTCTACGGCGACGGACGAAGGGGCTTCATCGACGAATTCTGGGTGAAGTACACGATCCCAAACGACGTCCTAGTTGAGAGGGTGACCACCAACAGAATCTCCTTCGGTGAAGACTTCATCTTCCTTTCGCTCTACGCCATCACTGAGGGAGAGATGAGGTTCCCGATGAGCCCCTTCCTCTGCTATTTCCTAGCAGAGTATAACCTTGCGCCGATGCAGGTTGGAACAGTTGGCGCATCCTGTGCTCAGCGATGTGGATGGCCGAATCAAACAACCTGCCGCTCACCTTGGGGGACTTGATGCTCATGTACGTGGTATCAAGAAACCCAAAACACGACAAGTACTACTTTCTACTCAGTAGTACTTTAACCACCTAGTGGACCGCCTCTATGACACCGAGAAGTGGGGAAATGTCTTGGTGAAGATGTCTGACAATTTTGAGTGGGGCCCTTTAAACCCTCTTCTTGATCATCCCTTCTCAACTAGGGAAGGCACGACGGTGGAGAGGCCCTACAGGATCCCTCGAGTGCGAGGGTACCCTAGTCAAGGCTATGTGGACAAACCTGGTATTCTTGTACCCAACATTACACCGAACTGGTACTTTTCTTCCATATGCACCGGTACAGACTTTTCCTTCATTTGCAGATTGCTCTGCACCAAACAAGGGACTCTTCATCACCAACAGGTGGCCAAATTTGATCGCTCTCCTTCAGTGTGCCAACCGGGACACACCCACGCTGCTCAGCTATGAACCCACTTACTTCGGCTTCGCTCACCACAAGGACAAAAGCAAGATGGTGAGGAAAACAATGGATCTGGCAACTGTTGCCAAGCAAACGCTTTGGATGCAATATTTGGCCCAATATCTCTCCTCTTCCATCTGCCTATCCATCCGGAGCAGCCGGAGCAGACCCCGGTTGAGCAGTCGGGGTAGCAAGAACAGCCTCCTGCCACAATCACCACCGTACCACCTCGCTCCAGCCACCAAAGACCTAGCCGCACAGCCGGCAAGGAGGCAGATCAAAGGGCCGAGAAGAGGGCTAAGGTTGCCGAAGACGATGTAGAGGTTATCGGGGCCAGCCACGCTGAAGCTGATGTTACCGAAGCCGATGAGTCTCTAGAGCTCTTCGTGCCAGACTTTTAGTGCCCAGATGGGGATATAATAACTGCCACCGATAGCTTGGCTGAAAACCCTCTCCTGGCCATGACTCTACTCAAGGGAGTGGCCCTCCCTAAGGACATGGAAAACCTGCCCGACGGGAAGGCCCATAACATGGCCGAGCTTTGCCTATTTCTTGCACAGGGATACTCCAGAATTTCCTTGAAAAATTCTCCTTTCCATATGCTAAACATTTCTTATTGCAAGCTGGGTAGTGTGCGAGCCGAGCCTTTGGTGACATGGATGCCCTCCTTGAGATAAGGAAATCTCTCAGGGGGGAGCTAAGGATCAAGAGAAAAGAGGCAAAAACGGCTACTGAGGACATCAAAAGGCTAGAGGGGCAGGTCACTACGGTGGCCGCCGTGATGGAGGAGAGGGATCAACTGCTGACTGAGGTCAAGGACCTTAAGGAAGAACGGGATTGGCTAAAGGAGGAGAAGCAACGCTTGGAGGATGACTTGCCGAGGAAGCTAGAGGAGGCCAGCGATGCTGGTTACAATGAGGCAGGTGAATATTATCAGCAGCAGGTGGAAGGCCTAGTCAAGAAGGCCTTCAAGGATGGAGAGTTTAAGGGAATTCAAGACACACCTCCTCCTTCCTTTGTGGATACCAGGTCAGCCTCAACTATGCCGAGGTCCCCGAGGATGATCATCGAAGGGAGCCTCCCGTGGTTCCACCTATAGAACTACAGAGGCACCTGCTTTCACTCAAGCAACTAGATCCCACTGTAGACACCATTGAAGTCTAGGGATTTTTTTTTTTTTGGGCCGACATAGAACAGTTTCCCACTGCCGAGCCCCTATGTTTGTAGGAGTTTTTAAATGAAAGTTGTTTAAAAGAAAGTTCGATTTCCCTTCAATTTCATATTTCTTGCACTTCATGCATATGGTTTGATTTTGTTCTAGCCCCTGCTTCGGTAGAAACCTACAACCGGGTAAGATTCAAAGAATAGGCAAAAGCTGGGCTTGCCCCCCTTAGGATATGGCATGTCCCATTACGCTGAAACGGGAACTGAAAGAACATGCTCTAGTGCCCTTCACGTCTCAACGTGTGAGCAAAAGAATCCCACCAAGGCTAGCAAGCCAATCGTTTAAGCAAGGAATTGCCAAACAGGAACTTTATTGAAACGAAGAAATTGAAGACTTTACGCAAGTAGCCTAGACATGAAAAGAAGACGTGAAAGACTTAAGCATAAAAATTCCTAAGTAGTTGTGCATTCCAATGGTTCGGTATAGCTGTGCCATCCATCTCGAAAAGTTCATAAGAATCGTAGCCCAACTTTTTGACAACCCGAAATGGACCTTCCCACTTAGGCATGAATTTCTTCAATTCTTTCTTTTGGACCACTTGCTGAAGGACAAGATCATCAATGTTGAAAGGCCAGGTTCATATGCTCTTATTATAGCTCCGGGCCAATTGCTATTGATAGGCTGCATACTTAACGTGGGCGTCGTCTCGGAGCTCGTCAATATGATCAACTTCGGCGGCCAACATTGCATTGTTCGTCGAAACGTCGAAGGTAGCAGTTCGGGCAATAGGACGAGTGACCATCACCGGGAGCACTGCTTTGATGCTAAATGCCATAGAATAAGGAGTTCGGCCGGTGCCACGTCGTGGAGTGGTGCGATAGCCCCATAATAAATCGGGCAACTTGGCCGCCCATTTGCCGCGCTTGTTGGTAAGCCGACATTTAAGTCTGGCGGAAATGGCTTTGTTAGCAGCTTCAGCTTGACCGTTCCCTTAAGAATAGGAGACATAGGACGTCTTCATTTGAATATTGTGCTTATTGTACAAGGCTTTAATGGCGTCGGCCACGAATTGGGTACCATTATCCAACACAATGGGAAACGGCACACCGAAGCGGGTGAAGATCTGCTTCCAAAGAAAATTTTCTATGTCGATAGCTGTGATGGTGATGAGTACTTTGGCCTCCACCCACTTGGTGTAATAATCAGTGGCAATGATGATGTGTGTGAAACCGTTGAGGGCCTTAGGTAACTTTCCAATGATGTCTACCCCCCACTGGGCAAATGGCCAAGGACTAGAGACTGGCTGTAGGTGAGGGGTCGGCTGATGGAGGAGTGGAGAATGTTTTTAGCACAGCTCGCACTGCCTGGCAAATTCAGTAGCAGAGTGCACCATCCGTTTCCACCAGTAGCCTTAAGAAAGGGCGCGATCGGCCAATGACCGGCCACCGGTATGGCATCTAGCACTCCCTTTGTGGAGTTCTTGGAGGATGCCTGGCATTTCCTGCTCATGTACCACACAAAGGTTGGGACCTGTGTACGATCGGTGGTACAAAACACCAAAGGGATCAAGGAAGTATGAGGCGGATTGGCAGCCAATCTTATGAGCTTCCTTGCGATCAGTGGGAAGAATGGCGTGCTTTAAATATGAGATCAAAGGATCCATCCAGCTTTAAGCCTAGTGAATGTCCATAATTGCCCGCAGTAATGACTCGAAGCTTGGTGAAGGGACCTCACCAAGGAGTCTCGTACGACAGCCACCATGTTCGGTTTAGATGGCACTGAGGCCAACCACAGCGTCAGCATGCGAATTTAGATCCCTGCCAATGTGATCAAAAAACATATTTTGAAATGAACCAGTCAAAGCAATGACCTAGTTCATGTACTTATTCATGCACGCATCCTTGGCTTCGTAATCATCATTGAACTAGTTTAAAACAAGCTGAGAGTCGCTGTAGGCCTATACCTCTTCGGCGCCCATATGTTGGGCCAACTTGAGCCCGACGATGAGGGCTTCGTACTCAGCTTCATTATTGGTGGCGGGGAAACAAATGTTGAGCGCATGCTCATGCATTATTTTGTTCGGTGATACCAAAACAATCTCGGCTCTGGCCCCTCAATTGTTAGACGCACCATTGATGTGAAGATGCCAGGTGTGTCCGGTAAAAATTTTGGCTCTGTGAGGAGGGATTGGACGCTTAGTGATGAACTCAACATACGTTGGGTGGCTCAACTGAGGTTTGGGAGCGGGCACGGCTGAGTCATCAACTAGAACTAATTCATCTCCTTTGTTCAGGGCTACACCAGGAGAGAACTCGACGACAAAGTCTGCTAGCACTTGTCCTTTGATCGCCGTTCGGGGCTGATATCGAATGTTGAAATTAGCCAATTCCAGGGACCATTTGCAAAGCTGGTTTGACAAATCCGCCTTTCGAAGGACGGTCTTCAACGGATACTCGGTGATGACTATAATGGTGAAACTCTGGAAATATGGCAAGAGTTTCCTCTTCACCATGACCAACGCAAGTGCCAATTTCTCGATTGGCATGTCGTAAGTCTCAGCGGGCAGCAGCATTTTACTGACGTAATAAATTGGCTGTTGGTCAATGCTTTGCTCGGCGACTTTTTGCCGAACCAAAACTGCGCTCGTGGCATGTTCGGATATGGCGAGGTAGAGGTAGAGCTCTTCTTCTTCCTTCGGCACCACAAGCAAGGGAGCTCGGGACAAGCAAACCTTTAGTTCGGAGAGAGCGCGATCGCACTCTGTTGTCCATATAAAGCTTCTTCGACTATTACCCTTAATTGATTGAAAAAATGGCCGGCAAACATCTGAGGATTTGTTGATGAAACGATTAAGGGCAACGACTATGCTAGCAAGACGCTGGACTTCTTTCACCGTGGCTGGGGCCCTCAGCTCCTGGATGGCTTTGATCTGACTTGGGTCTCCCTCGATGTGTGACAAAATGTCCAGGGAACTTATCGGACCCAATGCCAAATGCACACTTCTCGACATTAAGCTTTAAGCCGAACCCCTTCAGTACGTCAAAAATTTCACCAAGATGGAGAAAATGGTCGGCTGCATCCTTACTCTAGCGACCATATCGTCGATGTAAGCCTTCAGTACCCGGTTGAGCAGGCCTTTGAACAGTAGGGCTATCATACGCTGAAATGTAGCCCCAACATTTTTCAAACCAAAAGGCATCACTAGGTAGCAGTAAGTGCCGCTTGAAGTGATAAAAGTCATCTTGTCCTGATCTTTTTCATCCATAGAGTCGATTTGGTGGTATCCTCGGTATGCATCTATAAAGCTCAATCGCGCGTACCCAGCGGTGGCATCTACCAGTTGGTTGATCCATGGGCAGGGGAAACAATCCTTAGGGCATGCATCGTTTAGATCGGTGAAATTGACAAACATGCACCACTTGCCATTCTTCTTCCGGACTACCATTAGATTCGCCAACCAAGTTGGATACATGGAAGTCTTTGCTTGGACCCATACTGAACCTCACGAGGCGCTCAACTTTCTCATTCACAGCGTCCGCATGCATCACCAAGGATCAGCGCGTCTTCTGTACGACGGGCCTCCTCCTTGGGTCAACATTCAATGAGTGTTTGATCACATCAGGGCTCACGCCTGGCATCTCGTATGGGGTCCAAGCAAAGACTTCCATGTAATCCTTGAGGAATTGGACCAATTGGTCACGCTCAGATTCATCGAGATCCGAGCCAACCAGAAGGAACGAGTCTCATCCTCGTTGATTGGCACTTGAATCAAGTCTTCCACGGCTCTATCATAGGCTGATCTTCCGACCTCATCCGGTCCTTGTAGTGCTTCCTTCATGGCCTCGCCGGGCATACTCTCCTCCGGTAATTTAGGGACCTCGATCCACTGGACCTCCTTCGCCTTGTTGTTTTTGCGGACGGAGTTAACAAAAGACTTTTTATAAGCCATTTGGTCGCCCCTAATGGTTTCTTTGTCATCCAGACTCATTGATAAACCAAACACATTGGTGGAGCATGGTCGTAACAGCTTTCATGCCCTGTAACCAATTGCGGCCCATGATGGTGTTATAGGGGCTCGGCGAGTTGACCGATGAATTCCATATTGAGCTGTACCCAACCGGTGAAGACCGGAAGTACGATCTTGCCGACCAGGTAGACTGGAATACTAGTGAAGCCAACCAAGGGGGTGTCCACCAGGGACAACTGATCCTTAGAGAGGACAAGGGCTTTGAACGCCGAATAATATAAGATCTCTACCGAACTGCCCTGATCGATCAACATTCGACGTACCATCTTTCGCTAGAAAGGTATCGAGAGGACTAAAGCATCATTGTGGGGAAGAGACACCCCCTTCATATCTTGCTTAATGAACATGATCTCCCATGTTTGACGATCGTCCATTTTACGCTTCGAAGTTGGTTGTATCACCATCACCTCGGAAGGGGAAGGTTGATATAGTTCTTTGTGAAGCTCATTGGCTTGTCCTTGATCCATCGGACCATGTATGCATTATACTATGCCAACCAGGACTCGGGCCCTCGACTAGACCCTCACGTCCAGTGATTTAGTTCGATTGATCCACCGATCCATCCTCCCTTGTTGGACAAGTTCTTCGAGATAGAGCTTGAACGGCTGGCATGCCGTCATATAATGGCCCTGTTCATTGTGGAATGAATAGTACACCTGTTGGTTTGGCTCACGCCCATCAGCGGTCCCAACTTTTCCGTTGCACCGATTGGCCACTGGAATCCAAGCAACTGTCCACATTCTTGGAGCATATAGAAGATGGGTTCTCTGAAATAGGTGGTAATGGTAAGGTGTCCCATCCATCGCTCGGCGGTCGGTCCCATGTCTTGTCGCCTCCCCTATTTCTGCCAACCCCGGTGCCCTCCCTTTTGGCAACGGTGTTGACTTGCTTTTTCACCTCCTTTGCAACCGGTTTGGTTGGGTCAGCAACTTCTGCAATACCGGAGCTCCCGATATATTCCTCAAGCTTGATATAATGGGCAACGGTTTGCATTAGGTCCGTTATATCGCTCGGTGGCCAGAGCATCAATTCTTTGGAGAGATCGGAGGTTCGATCAAGGCAGCGTTTGAATGAGGTGGCGACGGTCTTTTGGTCACAGCTTTCAACCAGATTGTAAACATTATAGAAACGATCCGAATAATCCTTCAACGACTCGCCAACCTTCTGCCTTAAGTCCGTCAAAGCCTCCACAGTCTTGAGCTGTCGATTGCTCACGACATACCATGATGTGAAAGAACGCTCTAATTCATCGAAGCTATTGATCGATCCAGACTTGAGTTGTGTGTACCACAACATAGCTGCGTCCGGCAAACTTAAAGAGAATGTTCGGCACATCATTGCCTCGCTAAGTCCGTAGAGTGCGTCCATTGACCTGAATTGCTCCACATGGGTTGGAGCATCCGACTTCGGATTATAGGTGTTGAACTTCGGAACCTTGAAGTTGGAAGGAGGAACTTCTTCCATTATGGCCTTAGAAAAAGGCGACCTTATCTTCTTAGCCATGCCCCTAAGATTCGGCGTATTGATTGCCGAAGGCACAACATAGGTCTCGTGGACAACGTCCTTTGAATGCTTGTCTAAAAGCGGCACTCGGAGTCCTCGGCTGCTGACACTCGGCTCAGGTGAGGTTTGCTTCTTGGACCCCGATGCCTTTTCATTCTTTCCGGGGAGGGGGGAGTTGTGTGTTGTTGTGCCACCCAGTAGGTGGTTCTCTCACCGGTCTGAGTGTTCACCATAGTTAAGGCTCCATCGTCACTGCTAACCTCGCACCTCTCTTCTAGAAGTAGCCTCTAGCTGTCTTCCTTTAGTGATTGAGACTGTCTGGCAGAATTATGGGCAGAATGCCCCGGCGAACGATGTTGGGAATTGTGTGTCAAATGCCCCGGCGAACGCTATGGGGAAGGGCGTGCTAAATGTCCCGGTGCATGTTGCCATGAATGAATGGCCACTCCTTTCCCTCGATCTTCATGTCGCCGATCCCCGGACCTAGCCACGTGGTGATCATCCCAGTGGTCATAAGGCCCAATGGGATGGTAATGGGAATTTCCTAAATCATTCCTCATGCCATCGATCCGAGGTGCCACCTCGGTCGGTATTCGCCCTCCCTGTGATCTCCACGTTTGGGCGCTTGAAGCCCTGGCACTCGTCTCTGGATGTAGTGTTCGGCGAGCATGGCCGTCGCCGGATGGGTCGTTATGTGAATCCACTCGGTGTCTGGACTCCAAGTGAATGTGTCCACTAGCATCCAGGCGATATAGTGGGCCGAGCCTTGTAAAGGCGGAGGCCCTAGCAGTGTCACCCATTTGGGTCGAGTGGGCCGGATTCCTCCTTCGGCGTCGTTCCCTAGATCTTGAGATAGGAGGGGCTTCTTGGTGTGCTTGAAGCTCTTATACCTGCGTCCTTAGTCGCAGCAACTCCTATGCCATACTCACCGGGAGCTCTGGTGGAGGAGGTGGAGGAAGAAGGCTTACTGCCGAACAATTGACCCCGTCAATATGAAATGAAGAGTTTCCTGCAACAATATTACTTGTCCAGCGACGGTTAAACCCATCGTTATAGAGCCATCAAGTCCCCTAACAGGGGTTCCCATGAGCCCTAGATCCGTCCGCACTCGTTAAGTTGTTGGTGAGGCTTGGTGAGTCTGAGGGTTCAGAATGAAATGTGCGAGGCCAAGAAGTCGTCCATTCACACCCGTCATTCTTTTACGAGGGAAGCAAAGGAGGAAGGTATGCAAGGAGAAAGTATTCCTCCACAGAGATCTGAGTCAGAAGTGTCCCCAGCAGCGTCGTCAATTGTGGTGCTGAGCTTTCTCCGACCCTGGGAAAGTGACAGGGTTGATGTATCTTGAATGAGGATGAATCCTGCACAGGCAACACCCGTGTTAGTGCCCAAACCCGGATTGTGGGGAGTCCAGGATAGGCACTCCAACGGTCAAGTAAGTATGAAGGAAGAAAAGCTTTTAAAAATGATATTTGGGGTTTTTAAGAATAAGAATTCAATCACCTTCATCTTTAGGGGGACTGCTCCTTTTATAGGCAGAGGAAATGTGAAGGCCAACCCACATACATGCATCACGTGCTCCACGATTGGCTCTTCAATCATGGCATCAAATCGGGACCACAATCTAAGCCCCCATGATCCCTATGATCTGCTTATGTAATTAAGGAAACCGAATCACACCACTTGCCACTCCTACCTCTTGACTTCCTCTTCAAGTCAGGGAGCAGTAGTAGTTCGGTGGATATGGGATCTACCGAACGATATGAGCAAGGGTGGTTTGGTGGCCAAGGGCTCTATCGAATAATAAGTCTCGACTAAAAGCACTTCAAGAATTATGGATTTGGTTCGGCGGATCTCTGTCAAACGACGTATAACCGAACTGTCTCTGTACGAGTATGACTAATGCAGGCGATCTTGATCCGGTGAGAATGGTTCGGCAGACACATAGCTCCTGTACCTTATCAAACCAAACGCCCTGCGTCTGGAGGTTTTGGTTTAGCTGTCTTGACGTGGCCTGCTCTGCCGAGCCGCGCCCGCCACATTCATTGTCCATCTTCTATTCTCTTCGACGGCCGTGTCCCATGTAGGGCGCCATAGAGTAGGTGAGGTTGGGAATCTAATGATAGCTTACGCAATGCTATAATAAAAAATGAATAATCAAAAGTTGTCACATCAATTTTTGATTATCCATTTAAGATAATGCTAAGGTTAACAATGTAGAGGTCCACAATAACATAATCAAAATTGAAAAATAAAAAGTTACCACATCACCTTTTTAAATTACAAAAAAACTAATAACTGTGAACATGGAAATAATTTTTTTTCCTAAAAATAATTTTGAGACTAATGAAAACTATTTATTAGAAATAGAAAATAATTTTTGAACTTTTTTTTTGAATTTTAAAAAAAAGAAAAACAGCTTTTGTGTAACTAAGGTTTTTGAAAAAATAGTTTTTATATAAGAAAAGGTTTTGAAACAATTTTTTGAAAAAAGAACAATTTTTTTGTATAAAAATGTTTTTTTTTAAATAGTTAAAAAACAATTTTTGGGGGAAAACATTTTTTAAAAACAAAAGTTTTAAGTAAAATATTTTTTTAAAAACATTGTTGAAAAAGAAAAAGAGAGATGGGAAGTGAGAGAATGTTTTCTTGTAATGATGTGTGCATTTAATTGAAAATATGATATTTATTAAATTTGGTTATTGGCATAATGTTGCTAGTTTTGGTTATCTAAAATTCAGAATTTAATTATTTTAAAGAGGTTGTTAAATTTGATTATAGCATTCTGAGCCATATTTTGTACAAACATTATTAACTTTAAAAACTTATCACTTTTGGTTATGCCATTATGGATACTCTAATATAGTACATGTTGTTTTAGTTAATGGTACATAAAACTTGTTTTTGTGGTAAGTAATCCAACATTTTTTTGGGTCAAAAATTCACAAAACCATCTATCTCGTTTTATAAAACTACTCTAATTTTTGTTGGTGATTTTGATCCAAGGGTTATACTAATTTAAATATTTTCAATCCAATGATTCATATTTATTAAAAGGTTGTGATTTTGGCACTTCTAAAATTGATAGAGGGGCTCCAAAATTGAACTGTATTAATATATAAAACGACGTCATTTTAGAGCCATCCATTAATTTTTGGATTGCTAAAATCAATTCCATTGAATATGGGAGTATAATGCTGAAAACCAGAAGGGAAAATTGATTAGGAGGACATACTATAACATTTTTTACTATAATAAGGACATAACTATTTTCCCTTAAAGGCTAGAGGACATTTGGTCCAGAATTTACAAAAAACACCCTACATCACGTGCTCCCTCACGCGAGCCCAATAAAAAGGCAAACCACGTGAGCAAAACTCCACAGTACGCCAAACGTCATTGTACGGCTCTCAAACCCTCAAACTTCACTCTACGCCAAGCTTCTTTGGAAACGAGAAGGGAGAATCGGCAAATCATTTTCATTTCGATCAATCGATCCTAATGGAACGTCCGGTGAGTTCATCATTGTCTGTATCTGAATGCATGTTTTTCTCTTCTCGTTTTCATTTCTCATCGTCATTGTTGAGTTCATCATCGTTGTTGTTGAGTTCATTATCGTCTTCTCCATCTCCTTCTAACTTAGGGTTTCATGTCTATATCTGAATGCATATTGGTAAATCTGTTCGATTCTTGTAGTTTGAAGCAATGCTGGTCGGTTGGTTTCATAGTTGATTTCATCATTTTACATTCAAATTGAACGATTTGGTACATCTGTTTGTTTTGTACTGGTATCTGTTTGCTTTTTGACATTATTTTGGTACATCGATTTTGTATTTTGTAGTTTGGAACAATGTAGGTCTGTATCTGTTAGTACACTTGGTACATCTGTTTTAAGCATGTTTGGTACATCTGTTTGGTAGTTTTTGTAGTTTGGAACAATATAGGTCTGTTTTAGGTCTATATCTGTTAGTATAGGTGGTATATCTCTTTTTAAGCATGTTTGGTATATCTGTTTGGTAGTTTGGAACCATGTAGGTCTGTTGGTATCTCTATATCTGTTAGTACAGTTTGTATATCTGTTGTTTTGTATTGGTATATTTGTTTGGTTTTTTGCAAACATGTTAGTACATCGGTTTGGTAGTTTTTGTAGTTTGGAACAATGTAGGTTTGTTTTAGGTCTATATCTGTTAGTACAGGTGGTATATCTCTTTTTAAGCATGTTGGTATATCTGTTTGGTAGTTTGGAACCATGTAGGTCTGTTGTTTCTATTTTATTTTTATGTTGGTGTATCTGTCCCTGTATCTGTCACCATCGTTGTGTTTCTAAACTCTTCTCTTCTTTGACCTGCTTTCTATGTATTCTACAGGGTTGATTGTGGAATAATTGTGTGCTTTATCATTAAATAATTTGCGGAACAGAAGCCCATCCCAACATATCTTACTGTGGAAAAT
>BPLS01019103.1:0-10179 GCA_019656275.1 Rhododendron kiyosumense
CTATGAGTCCAAGTTTTTGTTTTTGCAATGATTCTATCCACCATAATTTTACAATCAGAGTGCTTAAGTTTAGTGGACAAAAGAGGGACACCCAAATACTTGACAGGCAGCAAGCCTTCTTGAAAGCCAAGTATATTCATGATTGAAGATTTAGTGGTTGGGTTGACACCTGAGAAAAAGATATTTCTCTTGTTTGGACTTGGAGAGAGTCCAGAGAGTGACTCAAATTCTTCCAAAGAGGACTGGACATGTGATATAGAGCTCACATCACCCTTACAAAAAATCATTAGGTCATCTGCAAAACACAAGTTGACCAGTTTGGTAGATCCACATTTCCAATGGAAGTTGAAACCTGGCTGTAGGGATCTCTCCTTAAGAATACAAGTAAGGACTTCCATGACAATAACAAATAAGTATGAGGAAAGGGGATCTCCCTGCCTCAAACCCCTTTGACCAGGAATATACCCAATGGCCTCCCCATTGAGGCTTAGGGAGTAGTTGGCAGTGGTTACACAGGCCTTTATCCACCTGATCATCTGGGGATGAAAATTCATCGAGGCAAGGGTATCCCAAAGGAATGCCCACCTAACATTATCATAGGCTTTCATAATGTCCACTTTCAATGCACACCTAGGGGTGGGGGATTGCTTGTGGTACCCTCTCATCAATTCCTGTGTGAGGAATATGTTATCTGCAATCCTCCTACCTTGCACAAAGCCAGACTGGGCTGGATCAATCAGATGAGGAAGAGCAGACTTGATTCTATTAGCCAGGATCTTGGCAATACACTTATAGATGAGATTGCAACATGATATTGGTCTATAATCCCCAACCTTTGAGGGATTAGGGACTTTAGGTACCACCAAAGCTATCAATGTTGCATTGGCTTTCTTTAACAATTGACCAGATCTGAAAAATGATTTGACAGCAGAGGTGACCTCATGGCCTACTACAGGCCATGCTTTGCAGCATTATACCCATCAGGACCAGGGGCTTTTTGAGGGTTAAGAGACCAAAAAATGTCCTTAACTTCTTTGTCAGATACTTCCAAAACCATATCGAGTTTCTGAGACTCAGATAACTTCCTAGTGATGAGCTGTTGAACTCTAGGGGTGCCATCATAACTGCTTTGATGAGGTGAACCTAGCAGCTTGGAATAATAGTTAATGAAAGAGGATTTGATCTGTTCAATATCCTGGGTGACTGTACCATCTTCCAGCACCAAACTAGTAATCCTATTTCTATTCCTAGAATTACTGATTGATTTGAAAAAAAATGAGGTACATTGGTCCCCCAGTTTCAGCCATTGAATCCTAGATTTTTGCCTTGCAAAACTCTCCTCCGCTCTTGCAAGAGTAAGGTATTGTTTACACAACATCTTCTCTGAAGCTTGCTTTGATGTATCACTAGGGTTTGAACCCAGGGCACTTTGGATATCATCTAACTGTTGCTTTGCAGAAGCAACTCTAGATGATAGGTCACTGAATTCATTGGTGTTCAATTGTTTAAGATCCTTTTGTAGAATCTTCAGTTTCTCACAAACACAAAACATGGGATTACCAATTATTATTCTCCTCCAAACATGCTGCACAATGTTAATGAACTCAGGATGGTCAGCCAGATAATTAAAGAATCTGAAAGGTCTGCATTTAGGAGGGGAGGTGGGGGCCAGTGATACAATTGCCGGAGAGTGATCAGAGGGTCCAGGGTTAAGGAAATGTGCATTGGACCAGCAGAGAGTCTTAATCCAACTCTCATTGACCAGCACTCTGTCCAATTTGGAGCTAATGTGGGAAACCCCAATTTGTTTATTGGACCAAGTAAATTGGCAGCCAGAGTATCTGAGGTCAACTAATTCTAAAGATTGAAGGCAGACATTTAGTTCATCCATCCATGGGGGCCAGTGCTTATCTCCTCCCACCTTCTCAGAAGGTGACCTAACAGCATTAAGGTCACCAAGGACTACCCAAGGGGAAGCAACGGCCAAAGATTGCAAGTCAGTCCAGAGTGCTTGTCTCTCAAGGTGGCAATTAGCTCCATAGACAAAAGTAGCTACAAAGGAGTACTTGCCATCACTTGACTGCACTTGACAGTGTATGAATTGGTTTGATTGAGAGATAAGGTGGACATTAAAAATAGTTGGATCCCAACAAACCAAAATTCTCCCCATAGGGGAATACACATAATTGCTAATTAAACTCCAATGAGGTAGGACGAGATTAACAATCCTAGTGGCCTTGGGTTCTTTAAGTTTATGCTCAATGAGCCCAACAAGAGACAATTTATTATTATGAACCCATTTTTTGATTTCCTTTTGCTTAAGAGGGTCATTGAGGCCCCTCATATTCCAAAAGCCAAAAAGTAGCGGTGTACTCCATTTGATTCTACTCAAAAGTTCTACCACAATGAGCTACAACTAATGAACGTAAGAATTATGCATAAGTTGAGCATTATTTAAACACTTGTGGACAAAAGGGAAGAGAAGAGAAAGCTACTTCCTTTGTTTATGTGAGGAGCCTTTGGAGTGACTCCTATTTTTGCCATTGTGAGCAGCCTTGTTGGAACCTCCCAACTTCAACTTAACATCAGGGGAGGCATGTGTAAGTAAGTCAAGTGGTTTCTTCCTTTTTTTCTGCACCAACTGTATCAGTTGTTGATGCTTTTGCTGCCTTGTTCGCTGCTTTGTTAGCCTGTTTATGAACTGAGGTCTCTGTAGGAGGAGTGTTGGTCTCACCATTGGAGGTTCCTTGAATCACATAACTGACCACACCTTCCAGTACTTCCAAAAGTTCTGATTCTGAATCCTCAGCATCTTCCTTCTGGTCAGGAAGTGGAGCTAATGACTGGATAGGAGGAGGAATATGCTGAGAGGTATGAGCATTCTTGTGGGGAGAGGGTTGGTCGGCCTCCTTTTGTTTTCCATGGTTCACAATCCTCCATTCCTGCTCTTTGGGGGGAGGAGGTAGAACAATAACTGTGTGCATGACACATTTGTTGGTAGAATGCCCAAAAACATGGCAATAAGAACACATAGGAGGGAGAACTTGGTATTCGATGGGAACCACAACTGTCTCCCCCTGGACACTTACAGCTACTTCATCAGGTAGTTCCTGATCTGCCCTTATCTCGATACAAATCCTAGCTTTGGTGGACTTGGTGTGTAGAAGCCCAGGTTGTTTGGATGTCTTTGCAGTTGCTTGATCAACATGGATTGGTCTACCCACTGTGCTCGCAATCCTACTCAGACATTCTGTGTTCCACAGTTCCAGAGGCAGATCATGAAATTTTACCCATGCAGGGATTTGGGTGGGTTGGTCTTGGAGTGGTTTCATCATTCTATGCCAGTCCTTAAGAACCAAGTATTTCTGGGAAAAGAAATAGGGACCCCCTTCTAAAATCTGTAGCTTAGCTTGCTCATCTTTGAATTCAAATAAGTAAAATCCGGAAACGTCTGGTTTGACTGCCACAAATTGGTCTTTTCATTGATTTCTAGCTGTGGAGACAAGGAGGGGATAAGCCATCTTTCCATCCAAGAAATGACCTATTAGGTAACGATTCCATCTTCCTACATCAGTCAATTCCACATCGATTTCAACCATAGCTTCCTTGCCTTTCTGTAGGTCAGGGAAATGTTCAAGTTTCATATCCAAAGATGGACTTTGGGACTGCAGGAGAGAGGCCCAGTTTTTAGGTTTGGGCTTATTATGTCCAGTAGTAGGTTTGGGGTAGGATTGGTGAGCTGGAGGCGGCTTGGTATGGATGTTAGGGTTGATTTGGGGATGTAGGGCTGGTGCAGGCTGTGGTTGAGTAAGACCTGCACTTTGTGGAGGTGTATGAGAGGGGGGCTTGAAAACCAGCCCTAGTTCAGGGTCAGAGCAGTCAGCAACAGATTGTTGAGCAAGATGGGAATGGGAAGTCCTAGGCTTCGTGTCCTCCAGAGGATATCCCATGTTTGGATCCCCTTCCACATAAGGGGTTCCACGAGCATTGAATAGTATTTTAGGATTAGAGCCGGAAATTTGTACCTTTTCACGCTCGGGTTAGTGTGAACTGCCGTGCAGATGATGAAGTCTCTCCTCTACTTTCAATTTTAGACTTTCCGCCATGAAAACTTGCTGGAGCTTTCGAGAAGGACTAGGGTTTTTTGCCGATTTAGGGCTGTGAACCCCAAACCCAGTTGATGTTGAAGTTGACGATGAAGCAGGATTTGAATCTCCACTAATGTATCGGAGATTGGAATCGCTTGAGATGGGTTTATTCGGACCATCAATCTCGAACAGAATAGGGCTTGTAGCGTTGCCCAGCTGATGAGACTGTGCATGGAGCTTTTCCTGTGGATTTAGGAGATGTTGCCTTCGTCGAAGTTCATTTGAGTCCTGGGTCTTGAGGCCCAAACCCTCGGCCATGGAGATAGTACCGTTGGCCATCGGGATTAGTTGTTCTCCATGCCGCAGTCGGAAATCGCCCAAATCGCCCTCATCGCCTCGTCGTTGGTAGTTGGCTGAATCATTTTTCTTCTTCAAAGGAGAGTTTTCTTTGATCAAACTCACCAAAGAAGCATTGACAAAGTTTGAGGCTCTTTTTGGTCTCTCCCCTAGCACAGGAAAGAGTAGCATATTCTTCTCTGGAGTTAGTGTGGGAGTTAAGGAGACTATCTCGCAAGAGCTTGGATTTCAGGAGGGTTCCCTCCTAGTGAGATAACTGGGAGCTCCTTTGTTATCTACTAAACTTAAAGTTGATGACTGTAAGAGACTGGTAGATAGTATCACTACCAAAACTAGAAGTTGGACTAATAGGGACCTTACTTATGCTGGTAGAGTCCAGCTTATCAAGAACATCTTGTTCTCAATGCAAACGTGTTGGTCTTCCCTGTTCATCTTACCAAAAAAGGTCATCAAGGAAGTTGAATATATTCTTAGGGCCTTTTTATGGTCTGGCCCTGACCTTAAAAAATCAGGGGCTAAGGTAGCTTGGGAGTAGTTATGTGCTCCTAAAGATGAGGGTGGTCTTAGTTTCAAATCTATGGAGGTTTGGAATAAGGCTGCAGTTGCCAAACATATATGGTTTTTGATCTCAGGGGGAGAACAATCCATGTGGTGCCAGTGGGTTAAATCTTATTTATTAAAGGGTGGAAACTTTTGGAGCCTTAAAATGCCTACTGATCCCTCATGGGTTTAAAGAAAGTTGCTTAATCTAAGAACTTTAGTCCAACCCTTCTACGTCATATTGTTGGCAATGGGGATAACACATCCCTGTGGCATGATCATTGGCATCCTTTAGGTCCTTTGTTGGATATGTTTGGTTCTAGAATTGTTTATGATTCTAGCCTTCCCTTGAATGCCAAAGTGTCCCAAACAGTTCACAATTCTGATTGGACATTCCCAATCACGCAAACATGGGAGTTGAATGAAGTTAGATAACTTCTCCCACCACTGAGAGGTTCCAAGGACCAAGTTAGATGGACTCTCAATGCAAATGGACAGTTTAGCATAGACTCTCTATGGGAGGAAATGAGAAAACCATTTCCCAAAGTAACTTGGCACAAGGCTGTTTAGTTTTCTGGCCATATACCAAAGTGTAGCTTCATTACATGGATTGCCATCTTGCGTAGGCTCTCCACTGAGGATAGATTAGTTCTTTTTGGGATTAAATCAATTTCTCAGTGCAGTTTTTGCCAAGGTAGTGAAAGCCATGACCATTTGTTCTTTAATTGTGGGTTTTCCACACAGGTTTGGAATGCTATGCTGGCAAAAATTGATATGAGGTGGTTCCCCCAGTCTTCGCCAGTATGGATTACCCTATTCTCCACTTTTAGGGGAAATTCTCTTAGGAATGTTGTTACTAAACTGATATTCACTGCTACAGTGTATCATCTTTGGATTGCGAGAAACTTGAGGAAGTTTCAAACTAAAACTAGCACCTGAGAAGTAGTCGTTCACAAAATCTTTAACATGGTTAAAGATAGGCTCACATAATCTTTAACATAGGCTCACATAATGATAGGTTTATTAGAGTATGGGGCATAATTGTGGAATGATGTGCTTGTGTGTTTGTGATTGTATCTGTTTTTTGGCCTTATTCATATTTGTTACCATGGTTTAATGGCCCCAAATTTCCTGGACATCTTTGTTGATATATTCTATGCAGGTATAGCATCATGTGATGGTTAATTTGTTGGCACTGCTAGAGTGTATATCCTACCATATTGAGTGTATCCTTGTCAGTGAGTGGTTGAGCTTCTGCATTTCCTTGGAATGGAGGTAATATGTAGAGGGAGGTACCATGTGAGGGAGATAAGAGGGAGGAAGGAGTTATTCACCCAATGACAGATCTGAGAATGAAATAGGGGGGTGAGGTTCTGAGGGAGTTGTAGGTGTGAGCACTCATAGCTACCTGTAGGAGTCTCTAGCATTTCTTCCTTCTGCTACTTGATATTTTCATGTTGTTTGTATGCTGCTTCAAACTTTCAAATTGCCATTATCAAATTGATGGCTAGTTGGCTATTCTTTTGGTCCTTATCCCTCTATTATAATAGGTTTTGTTGACACATAGATGGCAGTTTTGTAGCTAGTCCAGTTAGCAAGGTTGACAAGCTAAATTTCATGGGCTCAAGTGGTGTCCCAAGGTTCACAAGTTGTGGCTACACCCTTGTGCACCATGTGCATTAATGTGCATATCACTGTTTGAGTTTAATTTTGTAGTATGCCTAACCATCAGGGGCTGTCGTTGGGATCTCCCTTCGCAGAGGGGGACGTCCTCTGCATAATGATTATTTGAGTGTGTTGGCTGCTATCTTGCTACTTTTATGAAGTCCATGTATATACCAACTTTGTTCTACTGATGTCCATGTATTCTGCTATTTTTATGATGGCTACTTTTGTTATTTTGCTAGTGTTTTTGATCTGCTAAGGTCCATGTGCCGTGAGGTGATTCAATTGTCCAGTAATGGGTGCTACTACGGCTTTGGTTGGATTGTTCTATTACTGCTACCGTCTGTTGCTGCTTTGGCAGCTTGTTATGAATTTCATCTGCTGCAGTTTCCAGCCTACTGCTATTAAGTATTCTGAACTTGGGTTGCTGCTCTTTTGCTACCTATTATGTGGTTGTTTCTGCTGTAACCTTATTCTACCTTGTGTGCTTTTGACACTGTCCAAGTTATCCACATCTGATGTTGAAAAGGATTGTGGCATTTTCATGTGTAATTGGGTTTTGTAAAGGCCTGTGGCATATTCATGTGTTATTTGATTTTGTAAAGGCATGTGGCGTATTAGCTACGACGTATATCAGGGCCGCAATTAGCCTCGTGTTGTGTGTTTCCTTTTCCTCTTTCTAGAGGGGATTAGAACTTTCATTTTCCTTTGTGAATTAGTTTGTTTTGTTTTTCTCCTGGGGTATGCCCCTTGTACGCTGTATATTCACTTATTTTTTTCTATTTCAAGTTGGTTTATCCACACAAAAAAAAAAAAAAAAAGGTGGCAAGCTTCTATCTTTTAACTCTCCAGCAGAAACCCCTAAATCATCTTCCGAAGGACATCCCCTTGAGGCGGTTTTTTATTATCTTTTCAAAGGGCATCCCCCTAAGGTGATTTTTATCATCTTTCTGAAGGGCATCCCCCTGAGGCGATTTCTATTATCTTTCTGAAGGGCATCCCCCTGAGGTGATTTCTATTATCTTTCTGAAGGGCATCCCCCTCAGGCAGTTTATCATCATCTTTCCGAAGGGCATCTCCTGAGGCAATTTTCATCATCTTTTTGAAGGGCATCTCCCTGAGGTGGTTTTTATATTCTTTCTGAAGGGCATCCCCCTGAGGCGGTTTATCATCTTTCCAAAGGGCATCACCCTGAGGCGATTTTTATCATCTTTCCGAAGGGCATTCCCTTTAGGCGGTTTTTATCATCTTTCTGAAGGGCATCCTCCTGAGGCGGTTTATCATCTTTTCGAAGGGCATCACCCTGAGGCGATTTTCATCATCTTTCCAAAGGGCATCCCCTAAGGCAGTTTTTATTATCTTTCTGATGGCATCCCCCTGAGGTAGTTTTATAGATCATTTGACGATGGGCATCCCCCCTAAGGCGTATTGGTTATTTTGTTGAAAATTCTCTTTAAGGTATATCGTATCCCCAACGAAGGGGATGGAAATATCTTGAGGTTTGTAGTGGATAATTTTGCCGAGGTAGGTGATGGAAATCTTCCTAACGCCAGTTCAGTTCGTCGATGGAGGCGAAGGAAATATCCTAAGACATAGTTTTTAGATCACCCTATTAGTAGAGATGATGCAAACCTCCCTAACATCAGTTAAGTTTACCGATGGTGGGGAAATCTCTTAAGGCGTGTTTTTGGATCACCCCGTTAGTGGAGGTGATGGAAATCTCCCTAACATCAGTTCAATTTGTCAATGAAGTTGATGGAAATCTCCCAAGACGTATTTTTAGGATCACACTATTAGCGGAGGTGACAGAAATCTCCCCGAACAAGTTCAACTTCCTAGCAGTTTGAGAGGCAATGGAAATCTCTCATAGCTTAGCGCTCAAGTGCATTGTTCCCTAGTAAAGCGTGCATTATCCCCAGCACAGGCAACAAAAATCTCCCAAGGCCCGGTTACAAGTTACATGCTATAGTTCAATTCGCTTAGGACATCTATCCTCTGAAGCACTGTTCAAGTTCAATGTGTCCTCAGAGGCATTATTCAAATTCAGTTTGCATAGCAAACTACCTTGGTCAAATTAAGGATGGTCATGAAAAGTGATCGGTATAGTGACCTATAGTGTAGTGACTTACCCAGAACTGTCAAGGCCTTCACCCCCCTGCCAAAGGGAGCCACCCCCTACTAAAGAAATCTATTTCCTCTAAAGAAAATTTTATCTGTCAAAGGGATCCATCCCCTCCCAAAGAGATCTATCCTCTGCGAAAATTTTATATTGCCAAAGGGATCCATCCCCTTCGAGAATTTTATTTGCCAAAGGGATCTACCCCCTTTAAAGAATTTTTATCAGTCAAATGGATCCATCCCTTCCAAGTTCGGTAGTTCGTCTCCCCATAGAGTTTATCCTCTCAGTCAACTACAAGAAAAAATATATTTGCTGGCAAAAACTAAAATTTTTGTTTGCAGAAGTTACTATAAAGTGACGAAAACATGTTATAGATGACGAAAAAGTGACTTTCGTCACCTATAGTTACTTTTGGTGACGAAAATCTTGTTCTTTCATCACCTATAGTAAAACTTAAATTTCATCACCATTTTTTTCATCAGTAAATATACTTTTTCTTATAGTACATAGCTACCATTTTCCAGCAGAGTTCGGTAGTTCATTTCCCCAACAGTCAGGTATTTTTGAGGAAGGTTCCTCGCACGAGTATGCGTTTCAAGTTTTCAAAATTGCCCCAATTGAACTACGTAGGTCTTATTCTCTCAAAGAGATACGTAGGCAGCTCTTTCAAGCCCAACTACTTGTATGCTCAATTTATTGTTTTGTTCTGAGTCAGAGTCGGCCTAAGCGTTACGGCCTACCTGAAATGTGTTGTCTATGGCTTTGACATTCACTCTTGTTCACACATTGTTCCATGAGTTTTGCCAAAAGAGGCATCTATAGACACCTCATTTGGTAGTCCGTAAGGCTTAGACCTCCCGCCGAGTAGTTGCCCAATAATGAGAATGTTGCTTTTGATCTTGATACATAGATGTCCAAAGATAGCCTTTTCGTCATTGCTCTTGTTTCAAATCGCGTCAAAATGTTTTATCAAGTTGCAAACCTTTTTTGAGTTGTGTTGTATTCCCTACCAAGTCATTTTCAAAATTATGTTGAGTCTTTTTTATTCAATAAATGATTTGTTTTTGGCCCTCAAATAGGTTGGAATGAGTGAAAGTGTGTGGACATGTGTTTTGGCCCTAATGGCATCGTCAATCTTCAATTTAGTCTATTTTCAGCCCACTTTTTCACAAACCAAACTTTCTTGTTTTTATAGTTGGATTCCACCATCATCTAGTGAGATGGGAATTCCTTTGGGATGTACTAGCTGCTATGAATTTTCACCCTACATTGGTTAAATGGCTTCAGGCTTGTGTCACCACTGCTAATTACTCGATAAGTATTAATGGTGAAGCCACTGGGTACATTCATGGAAAGAGAGGGCTAAGGCAAGGGGATCCATTGTCCTCATATTTGTTTGTCATTGTGATG
>BPLS01019108.1:1301-14927 GCA_019656275.1 Rhododendron kiyosumense
GGGGGGGGGGGGTTGAAATACCAAGTTTGCCCTTGATTTTGACGGACGGAAGGAACGGTGTAAGACACAGGGACCATTTAAAGACAAAATTAATACTTTGGGGATACAATGTTAGTAATTGGAATATTGGGAACCAAAATAGCACGGCGGAAATATTTTGGGGACAAAAAAAGTCAAAAAGCCCCTAATAAAGTCCAAACTTGTAAAGCTCATCTCTATTAAGGGTCATCATTTAGCTCGAAGGCCCGCGGCCAGCTCGAAGCTTGCCCAGCCCGAGCTCGAAAAACGGGCGGCCCGGCCCGTAGTTTGTAATGGGCCAGCTCAAGCCAATGAATTTTTACCCGGCCCGCCTTTAGGCCCGGCCCGTGAGTCTGCCCGGTAGCCCGCCCATGGTATCCACCCATGGGCCCACCTATTAGCCAAAAATCTTACAAAATCCTTTCTTTTTTCCCTTACCCAAGGAAATTTAAGCTCTCCTGGCTTTTGGCCCACTCATTGGCCCAAACGGTGTCCCGCTCGGTTTTGGCCCGCTAGCCCGTCAATTGGGCTAGCCCATGGGCTGGGCTTGGGCTTCAATTTATGGTCGGTAGCTTGGCCCACACGGCCTGCAAAAAAGTAAAAGCCCTGTCCGGCCCGACCCGTTGACGAGCTTCTGTAGTGACTTAGCGGGCTGGGCCGGCCCGATAATGACCCTTAATCTCTATCATAAGCATTGAACTTGAATCCTTCGTATTGATAATGCGATTAGAAAAACGGAAAAACCGTCAACTTGTTTTCCATTCGAGGTGAATCCTTCCACTCTTTTTTTTTTGATAGGTAACAAAATTTTATTAGAACTCGATAAGGGAAACATCGAAGAGAGACCAATTACGGACCACAGAGAATGAAATACCATAAGAAATCTACAAAAGATAGAAAAGGGAAAAAATAAAAATAATATTACATTCAATGGATATTGAATGAGCCCAGGAACAAAAAGGCCCAATTATCAGCACTTTCTACCCAGTTGAAAGTCAATACCATCAACAGAACTCTAATCGAGGTGTGACTTCAATAATTAAGAATTCCACTCGGTTCTTCTTTTTTTAAACTACCAAAATAGTGTTAAAAGCAGCAGTTGACATTTTCGAGTGTGCATGCGTACTGCGTAGCGGACGAAAGATGTGAGCACTTGGATTTGGGGTTTTTTTTTTTTAAAACTAAGTCAGAATCTAATTAATGACCTCCTTTTATATATACTAGGTCCTCCTCCGTGCAACGCATAAAAACTATGCCCGTTGAAGATAACGTATTTTGTTTGAGAGCAGAAATTAATGCAATTTTTAATTGATAGGGTGGGAATGGGTAGTGGAGCAAAAACAGTTAACCGTTACAAGGAGTGAGGAATGAAAGAGCTTCAATGGAGCATAGCTATTTTTTTCCCATTTGAGTGAAAGCATGCTCGCCACATAAACTGAAGTAAAATTACATAAAAAAAAAAAAACTGCACTAAAACAGTCTTCAATCTCCACCAAAATTGCACTGTGGACAGACACACAAAGCAACTGTTGCACTTCCCTATCAATGTGCACTAAAACTGCATTCAAACTCTACTAAAAACTGCATCCAATTAAATTGCACTACAAACTGCATTCAAACTGCACTATATACCTTTTGGTTCAAATTTTTAAACATCATAGCCAACAATAGCCAAGAATATATGTCATTCTACTACCAATCCAGACCTGCATACGCATAAAAACATCTGAAAACTAGAAGGAAACTCATAATTTCCCGAAAAGTCCCGAAAAGTGCTCTCAGGCCTCACTCCGCTAAAATTCTTATTTTTTAAGTACTTATTTTCTGTTTTACAAGACAAGTCATTTTCTCATAATACATTATCTGTAATTTAAAAAATAAGTAGTATTTATTTGAGTTAGTGGAACACACCCGACCCTATTCACTAATTTAAAATGTAAAAGAATGGGACATTCAGAAATAATTGATATAACCACTCCATAGAGAGAGGCCTAAAATCATTATGAAGGAATGAAACTGAGAAATCACATTCATTGATAAAGTCTTCGCCTTGCAAATCCTCTTAAAGTGCATCTCGAAAAGGGTATAAGCATTTGCATTTGGTGTTACATCTATAGACTAATGATTTTCCATGATGTCTTATCATTTGAAGATTAATGCTTGTTTAGGGTGCTCAGGCATTAGTTGTTTAGCTCGCCCCAGATGGTTTCAACTTCAACTTCATTAAGAAAGCTTGGAACTTTATGAAGGATGATCTGATTCTTTTTTTCAATGAATTCCATTCTCATTCAAAGCTGGTGAAAGGTATCAACTCCTCCTTTATTGCTCTCATTCCCAAAATAGATGGAGCATCCTCTTTCAATGAATTTAGGCCTATTAGTCTGGTGGGGTCTTTATATAAGATTCTCTCTAAAGTTCTTGCAAACAGACTGAAACTAGTTCTTCTGCTTTTATTGGAGGGAAGCAGATTTTGGATGGTGTTCTCATGACAAATGAAATCATTCATCATTGGAAAAAACAGCAAAGTGGAGGGATCATTCTAAAGCTAGATTTTGAAAAGGCTTTTGACTGTGTTAATTGGAAATTCTTAATTGATATGTTGAAGAATCTTGGTTGTGGTCAAAAATGGTGTGACTGGATTTTGGAATGTATCTCATCTCCATCTCTATCTGTTTTGATCAATGGTTCACCATCTTCAGAATTCAAACCACTCAGAGGGCTCAGGCAAGGTGACCCTCTTTCACCTTTTCTTTTTAACATTGTTGTTGAAGCACTCAACATTCTTTTGGAAAGAGCAAGAGCATGTGGGATGCTCAGGGGGGTCAAGGTAGGAAGGAATGGCTTGACCCTCTCTCATCTCCAATTTGCTGATGATACTATTCTATTCTGCAATAACGACAGAGATGAGATCTTAAATCTAAAGAGAATTCTCAGGTATTTTCAATTGCTCTCTGGATTAAAAATCAATTACTCGAAAAGTATGCTATGTGGAATCAAGGTTGACGAGCAAGATGTCACCATTCTTGCTCAAATTCTTGGCTGCAAATCTGGTTCTCTCCCTATGAAATATCTTGGGATGCCTCTAGGGGCTAATCCAAGAAGAATCTCTACTTGGCAGCCAGTTATTGACAAGATGAGGAAAATTCTCTCTATTTGGAAGAGAAGGCATATTGCGTTTGGTGGTAGGATCACTCTCATTAAATCATCTCTTTCTACCCTTCCTATTTATTATATGTCTCTTTTCAAAATGCCAGTTTCTGTTGCAAAAATCATAGAAAGAATTCAGAGGCAATTCCTTTGGGGGGATTCCTTAGACAAAAAGAAGCTTCATCTTGTTAATTGGGATGTTATAACCAGAAGCAAGAAATTTGGAGGCCTGGGCATCAAAAGATTATTGGAGCACAATGTTGCCCTTCTAGCAAAGTGGTGGTGGAGATTTAGTTCTGAGAAACAAGCTCTTTGGGTTAAGCTGTTATCCAAAAAATACAATCTAGGAGATTTTCAATGGTGGCCTGCTCTTCCCCTCTCTTCTTCCAGAGCTTCTGTGATTTGGATTGATATATGTTCTGTGTATTCTGATAATTCTCCCATTGGCAAAATAATACAAGATGGTCTCAAACTTTCTGTCCAATCAGGCAATGCTACTAACTTCTGGAATGACATTTGGTTGGAGGATAGAAGTTTAAAAACTCTTTATCCTAGACTTTTTCTTATTTCAGTGCAACAAGAGGCTATGGTAAATGAAATCTCCCCAACATCATCATCTGCTGATTGGAACCTTCTTTTTCGAAGAAGACTTCGCCCTTGGGAGGATAGTGTTCTGACCTCTATTCAAGATAAGTTGAGAAATTTCACCTTAGTTCCTTCGAGGGATGATCATCCTCGATGGACATTGAGTTCCAATGGATGCTTCTCTGTAAAATCAGCTTATTCCAATTGGGAGATAAGAACCTTTCAATGTAACATCAACCTCAACTCCATTTGGAAAAATCTCGGTCCGGCAAGAATTGATGCTTTTGTTTGGCTGGCTGCTCAAGAAAAAATTGCTACCAGATCCGTACTAGTCAGGAGAAATATCATCCCGCCAAATCTTGGCAACTGCCCTATATGCTCTGCTTCTTTAGAGACACCTTCTCACTTGCTTATCCTTTGCAACTTCGCTTGGAATATTTGGTGCGATATCTTTAAATGGTGGAATATTTCTTGGATTTGTCCTTCATCAATCACTGGTCTAATCGATTTTTGGTTCTCCAATTCTTTTCATAACTTGGAGGAAATTTGTTGGAACACCACTCTCTATGCCGGTCTTTGGTCTATTTGAAAATCAAGAAATGACCTTGTCTTCAACAATTCAGTTCCTACCGTTGAGGAAGTGGTTGACCTTATCAAACTAAGAGTGGCTTTTTGGGTTAAAGGGATATGCAATCTTTCAATCTATTCTGTTGAAGACTTCAGAAGCCATTTGGATGGCATTAGAAAGCATAAAATCTAAGTCCTTTTGTAATTCTCTTTTTTTTTTCCAACTCTTGGTTGGCCTTTACATTTCTTCTTCTCTTTTGGGATTGTTGGCTAGCATATGATTGGATTGGTTTTTCCTTTCAATGATGCTTACCCTATCCTTCTCGATGTACCCATTATCGAGCTTCTAATATAATTTCTTTGCTTATCAAAAAAAAAAAAAAAAAAAAAAAAAAAAAAAAATTTGAGAATAGTTGAAGAACATTTTCTAAGGCATGAGAATGCATTGGTTGGCCTTTGTGTGTGTCACAATTTGCACATTTTAAGATCTGCTTGCTAGTAAATAACCTATGTGAAAATAGCAGCGAGGTAGAAGATGTGTTGGGTATATACAGTAGTTTCCTCAGCCTCGATACAAAATGGTCACATACTTCTTCTTTTTATTTTTATTTTTAAAAGATATATATTATTTAAATGAGTACGATTACAACAAGACAGTGGGCGCATACATTTTCTGCCTCGACTAGATAGAGAGATGTTATCCACGCACACATTTTGTGCACAGATCGATGGTTCCATGGGGTCTAGTACAGGGTTCTCTCGAACGATCCAAGCTGTCCGTTAGTTTTAAAATTATTTTTGAGTCATTCCACAAACAATGAGCTCAATCTGATACCTTTAAATGTTTGATCCAATCTTTCAAATTTTTATTTAGAATTTAGGATCTTGAAAAATTTGAAGAAACATTTAGACGATTGGATTTTAGTACTCATAGGTATCAGATTGAGCTCATTTATTACGAGATGGCTTAAAAATGAATTTAAAGCTAATAAATGGCTTGGATTGTTTGTGTAAAGACTCCGTAGTGATCCACACGCTACAGGGTCCCCATGGAGCCGCATGTGCATGATGTCTGTGCACAGAATGTCTAGTGTGGGTAGTGTAATTCTGGACCGGATAAGGGACAGTTAAGTTGGATATGCGTTATTCTTTTTTACAGAAAAAACACACAGCAACCGCGAAAAGAAATTCAAAGACATGCTTAATTATGTACAATTCAGGGGGAAAACCGTTCTCCTCCTGAAAGATCGATCGTGACTTTTATTATCTTCCAAAGCTTCTGCTGCGAGAATAGTTTGGAAGAGTAGCGTCAACATTCTTGGCCTTCGTATATAGCTCCTTCAATGTAGGATCTGTTTGTTTATCCGCAGATTTCAACATGTGCCTCCACTTTTCCTGCGCCAATTCAATACAATATTAATGGTATGATATGGGAATAAGTATTGTACATACTTTTCATTGGTGGTAAGACTAAGAAAATTTGGCTTATTTTGTCTTTATTAAAAAAATTGAGTTTCGATCGTAATTTTTTATTTATTTTTTAGATTCCTCTCGTAATGACGAAGCAATAATTGACAAAAATTAACAAATGAAAAATAAATAAATAAATTGAATAACAACAAAAAAACAGATTATTTGGCCAAAATAGGCCGTAGTAACTGATCAATTCAACATTATTAACATTGTGTTCATCTCTCGCTCTCTCTCTCAGTGCGTATGCGGGATAATCATATTGTTTTTTGCAATTTTAAAGTCAGTTGTATCATGTATAGTTCTCATATCAACAATATTATACTGTAACTTGTACGTGAGTAGAATCTAATCTTCTATTTATGACTACCTTGAAAAAGAAAGTCGCCCAGGCCATGAAAGTAATGATGAGTACACTGCCATGCATATATATTGGAAAATGGAAAAGCTAAATTTACCATCAACTTGTTTTCCGTTCGAGGTGAATCCTTGAAATAATCAAGCTTGATAGATTTCCAACTGCAGAAATGTTAATTGGATGGATACCAATGAAAAACCAAAACAAACATGCCACAAGATAAATTAAGGGAATAATTTATGAAATCGCAAAACTCCTACACTACTCTACTTTATTTACAACTTATTAATATATAAGATTTACCAACCAATCATGCAAAGTTCAGCTAGTACTGCCATTTTTTTGCACAATCTCAAATCTATACAATTAAGTAATATCCTTCTCATTTTTTGATATAAATTAAGTAGCTTGGATGATAGTGAAAAAATTGACCATGTAAAATTTTATGTAAAATGCAAAATATACCAATTGTTCAATTACTCTTATTTTTGTATTCGGTCTAAATGACTCATGGATGGACTTTTTCACGAAATTTTTTTGGGTGCAAATAGCGTATGGTACACGTGGTGTCCGGCGTGCATCCAAGTCATCCAAATGTGTTTTGGTTGGCCCGGATATGAACATCCTCTCTCCTCTTTAGCCGAACTCTCTCTTTCTCTCTCTCTCAAATCATGGCCGTCCAAAACATGTATGTATGGCTCAGATGCGCACCGGGCACCACGTACGTGTCCAACTTCTCCTTGTTCTGACATGTATCATAAGGACTATAAATATATTTACCGTCTCTCATATTTCTGAACTCCTAGAATCAGCTTTTCAACTTCTTCAGGACTGAACTTCATATATTTCCGAACTTCCACTGCGGGAGACGAAATGTCTGTTCCCCACGGTTGGGCTCCTCCAACCACAAGTTGATGGTTTCCTAATTGCGAATTACTATTGCCTATGTCCACCCCTGAACCACTGCGCGCATCATATAAATCATCAGTTCTAAATCTCGTGCATGTTTTTCTACAGGACTGTAGGAGTATAAGTTCAACTATTTGATATAATTAAGCCTTGACGATTTCTTTTTTCCCTTTCGGAAAAGAACTGATGAGGAAGTTAGATGGTAACCATCCCAAACCTTGGGATCACTGGGGTTATGCTCGGTCATCATCTTCAGGGCTTCGAAATCAGTCGAGTTGCGCAAATTATTCTGGACATCCGGTTATTAAAAAAAAAAAGGATTAATGTTGAAGACTTCAGACGAACGAATAGCATACACTACTGCTAGTACTTAACTAAAAGATTTGGGAAAGGATTAATGTTGAAGTGCTACCTAGCTAGCTAGCTACAATCTGTAAATATATAGAAGTAGAAGTAGATGCATGTAGATTAATAAAATTTTTTTTTTTTCCTGTTCAAAAAAAAAAAGAAGTAGATGCATGCATGCAGAGACAAGACGATCTCCATTGTCAAGTACTAATCGAAGAGAAACCATAAGTGTAAAAGCTAGTGTAAAGAGACTGAAATGGAGAGAGCTAGAGAGAGAAAAAGAGAGAGTGAGAGAAGCAGAGCAGCTACTGAAAGTGACGATGGTGGATGGATTCCGGTACTCAGGAAACATAGGAATGAATCTACCACAAAGGCAGCAACTAAGGGTATTGTTACTCTGTTCGTGGATAACATCCCTGATCACAAGGACCAGATTTGGTTACAAAGAACTTTCAACAAGTTTGGTGTGGTTAAGAGATGCATTTATTCCAAGACAAAGGAGTAAACGGACAGGCAATAATTTTGGATTTGTTAGTTACTCCCTCAGTTCCAAAATGAAAGTCCATCTTTGCTTTTTGAATTGATCCAAAATGATGGTCATTTTCCAAAATGGAAGGAGAAATTTGGTGATTTTCCAAAAATGTCCCTCATAGGTGAATATAAGTGTTGTAAAGTAGGTAGAATATAGAGGTAATAGTGGAAATGATATGTATTGTAGGTGTAATGATTGCATGTCCCTTTAAATAGTTGGAATCCCCAAGAGGGACTCTCAATTTGGAATGGAGGGAGTATGATTGACCTGTGTCAACAGGTGTGGCAATCTCTAGGATGAATGGAGTGTGGGTGGACAATGAGAGAATATTTGAGGAAATAAATGTGTGGGAGAACTACTTATCTGAGGAATTGCATCGAAGATTGGCTGTGGTAACTCTTGATCAGGCTACGAGGGATGTGCTTCAATGGAAATGGGCTGCTGATAAACGTTTCTCATCTTAGTCAGTCTACAACCAATGGGAACAGATTGGACAATCCAGGAACCAAGTCTTGGGATCACTTTGGATAAACCTTTGTCCTCTTAAGGTGAAATTTTTTTCTTGGATGGCGATTCAGGATAGGATCCCATCGAGATCAGTGCTCTACAACAGGAATATCATACAAGAGGGCCAACTGGTATCTTGCCCTTTGTGCTCTTTGCATCTAGAAACTCCGGATCATCTACTCTTGCACTGTCTTTTTTCTTGGAATATCTGGTCTCTCATTCTGGATTGGTGCATGGCATGTCTCGTGGGTTTGTCCTAATTCACTATCAAACTTGGCTCTACGGTGGTTTGACAATGGGTTTAGAAATCTGGAGAAAAATATATAGGAAGCATCTTTCTATGTCACTCTATGGTCTTTGTGGCTAGTCCATAATGACCATGTGTTTAACATTGCGCCATTGAGTGGTGTGGCAGTAGGGGATTTGGTGAAAACTAGAGTTGCAATGTAGATAAAGACCAAGTTCAGGATCAAGATTTATTCGGTGGAGGAGTTTAAGATGTTTCTTGATAGTATTTGTAAGCTTATTTTTTAGTTCTTGTTGAGGTGTAGAGACCGTCCAACTTTCTGTTTGATGGGCTAGTTCTTGTTTTCCTTCCTTTTGTTTTACCCTCGATGTACCTTTTCGAGTTTATATAAAATGTTTCGTTTGCCGGGGAAAAAAAAAAGCTAGTGTAAAATTCGCATGTAGAGGACAAATGTTTTCTTTTGTTTTTTATCGGCAACATGAGTTTTATTAAGAAAACTTCAGGGAGGACAAAGGTTGACACATTCAGTTCCTTCCCAGCAGCGAAGAATACGAATTAATGCAAGCACGAATATTACACGAGGTTTTTACCTGGAGATAAGCTGACACCCTTGATCATGAAAAGAGGAGAGGAAATGAGGCATGTCTTGGTAGGATTCTGTAAAGCATCATCAAAGCTTAACCTCTTCAGTTTAATTAATTCCAATTATCAAATTAATGTTGCATATGTATGCAAACATATATATCGATACAAGATATATGCATCAAATAATACCTATTGATTCATCCTAATTGCCACATTAAATTAAGCACAACTAACTCTTCTATATATGGTGCAGCGGATATTTCTCCGATTGCCGAGTCAGGATACTAATTACTTGACCTTTATGTGACTTTGAATTGATCATCATCTATTATATTGTTACAACATTCTGGGCAGTGAATGAATGAAGCAAAACCAAAACTCGAAGAAGAAGAAGAAGAAGAAGAAGAAGAAGAAGAAGAAGAAGAAGATATCAAAATACTCACCACCAACAATACCAACAAGATTAAGGGTATCGATGATTTCTTCTTGAGTAAAGAAAAGTTCCAGATTATCGGAATGATAATCCATTGCTAAGGGAGGCGATATTGCGATATTGTCGAAATGTGGCCCATCAGTCGACAGGTTTGGATCCATAAGTCCAAAGATCTCACCTGCAGGTGATCAAGATAACAAAAAAAGCTCAAGGGAACAGGCCATGGGAGACTGATCAGTAGTACTCCAGCTTAACTTTTACAGTTCTATAGTATATATAGCATTTATGTTATGTTAAAAGACACAAAAATCATGAGACAATGAACATAAAGGGAAAGTTAGATAGCAGAAAACATTAAAGTTATACTCCCAACTGATCACATATATATAGTCGATCGGGTTTGAAGAAGAAGCCACGTACCCTGGGCTAAACTACCCTGGGCATGCAGTAACTTTCTTTATATATAAACCCTACGAACAGATCAGTTGCTTTTGAGGTGTTGAAATGGGATTGACTCATGGGATTTCAACTTTTGACTTATGGGATTTGAAACTTTGATCATCACACTGGAGGTGGCGGGGAAACCCTGGGTTTGCCGTTTCTCCTCCTCTCTCTCTCTCTCTCTCACACACACACACATCAAAAGCCCACACATTTAAATACACAACACTCAATTACAGCCACAGAAATTAATTTTAATTTTAACCTTACCTAACCCCCGAAAGCTTTATTCTGTCTAACCGGCGACGCATGATGCAAATTGAGTAATTATTCAATAGTCGGAAGTAACGTTACGTGATACTTTGGACTATTTTACAATTAAAAGTTTTTGTGAGGTTTATACACTTAATGGTAGACTCTGCAAAAATGTGTAATTGTAAAAAGTGATTTGAAGTACTACGTATCGGTACTCCAGAATTATGGTACTCTCCCCGTCCGGATTTAATAGTTATTTTTTGGAGTTTATACTATTTTTCAATCGATTTTATAATGTTTTACGTGATTTCAAAAATATTCTATTATAGAACTAATCGATATCTATCAAATAAGATCTATATTCGATATGAAATTTATTACGGATTCAAAAATATAACCCATTTTTTAACCAATTAGAATAAAATTAGGAACAATTAAATCCGAACGGAAGGAGTATAATCACTTCAAATTTCGGCCATCTTGGAGTACTAGTTAAGTTGTACTATAAAATACTACTAGGCACCGCGTGTTTTGGGGAGGGAAAAGTACTGGCCCAAGAGAGGTGTACACATGCTGGTCAAAAAAGCAGAGGTGTACACATGATCACTATCTTTCCCAGAGGTGTACTTTTTCTCTTTTGTTTCCCTGCCACCGATTCTCTGGCTCCTCACTTATGGTTACGTCCCACGTGAAAGGAGAAGAGAAATGTTAAGTGCAAAGAAAATTTATTCGGAAATAATCTCGAAAGAGCAAATCAATGATACAGATTTACTTTGAATTGTATCTGTACCATTGATTTTTACGTTCGGGATAATTTCTGGATAGATTTTTTTTGTACCTAGCACTCCTCATATTACAAGGGGAACTCCTTTGAAGACCAAAATGACATCACCAAAACGACATCACCAGAAGACGTCACCAAAAAGGAAAGGAGAATATTGAAAAGGCGAACTGGTGTTGCCCCTTCTGATTATACTACTATTACCTACCTACTCGTATATACCGTCCACTTGTTTTTATCTATTTTTATTCTAACGGTGACTAGGAATCTCCGATTCTCCCCCAATCCCAATTTCGCACTTGCAGGGCGTGTTTGGCTGGTGCATTTGTAAGGCCCCCTGATTTGTGACCCGGCCCACAAGCATCTCCGGTGTTTGGCAACCCAAAACCTCCTCCTGATTTGCTCCTCGTTTTGTCTCCTTCGGCTCACAAACCCGCATGTGGGTGGATTTGCCAAGGATCGGGGTACCTGTGTCGGTGGTGAAGCGAGGTGTCCAATTGACCATCCTGCCCTTGCCTTTTCCCCTTTCTTACACGTTGGTGGATGATTCTTTGTGTACTCAATAGAGAGAGAGAAGTACTATTCGTTGCCTGAATCGTCGTCATGGCCAGAGTTTTGGATGCAGATTTGGGGGTGGCTCTGATTAGGATCATATATTTACTAAAATTTGATAAACACAATTTTTGATATGACTAATGTTCTCACCGAGATCTCTAACATGAACGGAGCTGATCATCAAAATTTGAGACCGGAGGAGACACTACCACCCTTCCTATTCCCGTTACACAAAAAAATTTCTCTGGGAAGATAATACCCTTGGGATTGGAGTGATTTTTTAGTGCCGAGCGGGTATATCCTACGTGATACCCATTCTGTGCATCCGAGCCGTCCGATATATTTTTTGGATGGCTTATATTAAAACTCTCTCTCTCTCTTCTCACCCAACACTTTCTCTCTACTTTTTCTCTTTTTAAATCTGAACCGTTCAAACACAAAATAGACGGCTTAAAATGCGGACACTACGTGATATCCGCTCGCCACTGAAAAATTTTCCCCGGGATAGAGCATGGATTTAAACCCCTTGGTGTGAGGTCCACCTCACGTGTGTATACTCATGACACAGTCAAATAACATAATTTTGTTGAGAATAGAAAATTGTCCGCTGATCCCTAGGTATGGCCTTTTTTTTCTTTTCCTCTTTATGGGGTTGCCTAAGAGAGCTGCTACTCCCCCCTACACACACCCCCCGGCCCCACCTGTCTTTTTCCCGGACTACCCCGCCCGCCCCCCGGTCTCTCTCTCTCTCTCTTTTCTTTCTTTCTTTCTTTTTACAGTTTACTTTTCTTTTTCTTTTTTCCTTTTCTTTCCGATTTGGTTTCTTTTTTCATTTTATTTCCTTTTTTTTTTTTTTCCGATTTGAATTTCTTTTTCCCTTTAATAATAGATTCAAGTCTTTTTTTTTGAAAAGCGGGTTCAAGTCTAATTCTAGGCTTTGTAAAATAATTGAGAGAAAAAAAAGTGTTTCAATTGATCATGTTTATCCGACTGTTTTATTTTTATTTTTTTGTCCTTTATAGAATAAAAAATATAGTTATGAAAATCAGTGTTTCAATTTTCAATCCGTTTGAACTAGTGCAAAGATGTTATTTTTCTGATCATTTCATCCTAAATGGCCGTAATAAATTTTTAGCTTCAAGACTTTTCAATGGACACCCTAAGAGAGTCTTGAAACTAAATAATAAGTTTTAGGGTGTTTATTGAAAGATCTTAAACCAAACAAACGATCTTTGCTCTGATTTAACTGAATTGCAAATTAAAACACTTAATTCTTGAATTATATTTTTAAATATAGAAAGGGTGTATTTATAGAAATTAAATAAATGGTTAAAAAATTAAGTGCTCCAAATTTCAATCCGTTTGAATGGGTGAGAAAATTTTAGTTTTCTGATCATTTAATTCTAAAGGGTCATAATTAAATTTTGACTATAGGACTCTCGTTGATTAGCCTTAAGAAAGTTGTAGAATCAAATATCTCTTAGGACTAACCAACGAGAGCTCTAGATTCAAAATTTAATTATGACTCTTTAGAATTAAATGATCAGAAAAATAAAATCTTCTCACCCATTCAAACGGATTAAAATTTGGAACACTTAATTTTTCAACCTTTAGTTTATATATTAAAAAAATGGTTAAAAAATTAAGTGCTCTAAATTTCAATCTGTTTGAACCAATAGAAAGATTTTATTTTTCTGATCATTTTATCCAAAATGGTTATAATTAAATTTTGATTCTAAGATTCTCGTTGATTAGTCCTAAAAAAAAAAATTCAAACCGGAAATAAAGAAAAAGAAAAAAAAACCAAACCGAAAAGAAAAGAAAAAAAAAAGAAAGAAAAACAAACTGTAAAAGAAAGAAAGAAAGAAAGAAAATGGAGAGAGGGGGG
>BPLS01019131.1:361-14570 GCA_019656275.1 Rhododendron kiyosumense
CAGTGGGGCCTGGGGGGGGGGGGGTGTGTGTGTGTGTCAGGGCGGGGAGTAGCAATTTACATGAAAATTTGGGCCGAATGGGGATGGGTTTTTTTTCGGGTCCTCAACGCTCAATATTCGTTCTTCAGAGGGGTAGAGTTGTAGTTTAACAGCGGGTGTGAGGAGAAAAAAGGAGGTGTATATTCGAAGCTCCCTAATCTAGGCGTGCTCACCATACGCAATGCATTTCTACCTTGTTTTGGAACAGAAGAAACCAGAAAATTCTAGCCTTCATCCGATCAATTTGGCTCCTAAAGGTGCGAATTCTCTCTATAAACAGTTGTTCACTGATTCTTACCCTCTCAGAAACCCAAATCTCTCTTTCCAACCCTCCAAGACTCGATTTTTTCATTGTTTTGCCAGGCGAAATCTGTTGGTATGTCATGATTGCCGGCAGACGTTGATTACACAATTGGGCTTTTGTTGCTTCATCTTAATGTTCAGTTATTTGTTGAAAGGATAAGGTTCAGGTGGTTTTTTGGTTGATTCTTGAAGTACCCAATTCCCAGTTTGATGAGTTCTGGCTTGGTTTGATGTTCAAATTGCACATTTTATGAGGTAACAATTTGATTACCAATTCATGGTGGTGAAATTTTGAAAGGTTTTTTTTGTGGATTTGGGTATTTGTGGTGTCACACCCAGAAAAAGTTGCTTTAGGGTTTTCTAAGCCCTTGGTTTGTCTGAACTTTGTTTGTGCTGTTGATCTGAATTGAGTTCTCATTTTTATTACACATTGGTGCACTGTGTGCTTATTTGGAGAAGGGATTTAGATGGGGAAGCCAATTTTGTATGAGATCTTGGAAAAACCTGCTACAAGTTGTGTTATAGGAATGTGCACTGCAATTTGGTTGTATATACAGAAGAAAAACATCGGGTATTCACACGTGGGGTTAAGTTACGAAGCCGCAATTGAAGGGCACTATTGGAGGATAATAACGTCTGCATTTTCCCACATAAGCATCATTCATCTTGTTTTCAATATGAGTGCACTTTGGAGTCTTGGAGTTGTGGAGCAGTTGGGGCACATGGGATTGGGGACGGAGTTTTACCTCCATTACTCGCTTGTGTTGGTAGTGGTATCGGGTGTGCTAGTTTTGGGAGCTTACAATGTTTTGATCCAAAAGTTCAAGTTAGAGTATTTTCGGAGAGTGACAGCTGTCGGGTATTCGTGCGTTGTTTTTGGCTGGATGACGATTCTGGCAGTGAAGCAACCATCTTCCAAGTTGAACCTCTTTGGGTTTCTTTCTCTTCCAATTAGTTTTGCACCATTTGAGTCGCTTATCTTTACTTCAATAATTGTTCCTCAAGCAAGTTTTCTGGGCCACTTGTCTGGAATTATTAGCGGTTATGCTATTGCTTGGGGTTTGATTCACGGGATGAACAATTATTGGGCAGTTTCTATGTTGGGATGGATCATATTTGTGTTTGTGTTGAGTTTGAAGCGATCTGGTGCATTTCATTTCAACTTTCTTGAGATTGAGTCTGTTACAGACCTATCATTGCCTTCTGTGCGGTTTGCTTCAGGAAATGGTAGGACATTGCAAATGAGTTCATTGCCAGTTGTGGGTGTCAATCTTCTGTAGCTCATGTTCAAAAAAATCGTATTGCTTGTGCAAGTGTGCTCGACTTGGGGGCATCCTGTATTTCCCTTGTGCATTGTTCTTTGCTTTCAATTGCGGGAATTTTCATGGATCATGGAAGATTTCCAAATTTGCAGCTATATGTATTTTCAGACGGTGCTTTAGCAACTAATTGGATTGTTCAATACACGCTATTCTTACAGGAAAGTGGTATCTAGAGGTACTGGTAATTTCTTTTTCCATGTTTCATTCATTGTACTAGATACGGGTTTCTGTTATGTATAATTTAAAATTTATGGTCCTTACAAGTCCAATGGACATTGTTTGAACAAGATCTCTTCCCTTAATGAAATAGCAATTTTTCTGTGGATGTCGACACAACCAGTGGAATTCTGATATTGCTAGATTTGACATTAGCTACAGATTTGCATTTGATGTGCTAGGTTTTGATTTGACATACAATTTATCGACATCTGGGATCTGCTGCTTATGTTATGTAGCTTATTTTCAATAGAGTCGCAAAACCGTTAGAACTTTGTAAAAGTTGGTGGCATTCTATCTTTTTCTGTTAATCTATAATAGTTTTACAGTCAACGAGATATCTAATCGTAGTGAGTAGCTGATGAATGCATCTGTAAATCTGTCTTATGTTCATAGTGATGTGCCGTCGTTGTGAGTATTGAAATAATTATAGTTTCGCCACACTTAAAACTTTTGATCCTTGTGACTTCAACCCACTTTAGTGTTTTTATAATTGCATTTTTTACCCTAATTTTCCAGGGAGTGTCCTGAGCAAGTTCTTGGGGTGTCCAAGTGTGTTGGGAAGTGTCCAACTGAAAATAGACGGAAAAAGTGTCCAACACTTAGAAATCGAGTGCCGGACAGGTGTCATGAGTGTGTCCTTGGAGTTTCCAGGCGTGTCAGAAGAGTTTCCAACTAAAATAATCGTGACACTCTGAAATTGAGTGTCGGACACGTGTCCGGAGAGTTCTGTTGAGTGTCAGACACATGTCCGGAGTGTGTCTGTATCCGGAGAGTTCTGAGTCCAGTATGTTGCCTTCGATAAAGAGTCAGTGGTATATACGACATCATTTTATTTAGTACACCGATTAACATTGATGTGCTACAAACCTTAGCGAAGATTTTCTTATGTCCAAAAACTTCTTAAATAAACCTATATATCAAGTTTTATGAATAATTCCATGTGTTGCATTTGACTATTTTGTAAGTTAAGGCGAGATTGAGGAAACTTTTAGCTTTTTATACTGTATCAAGCTTATCAATTCGAGTTTGAGCCAAGCTTGGAAAATCGATGAATTCCAAACGTATTTGAAGCTCGGTTTGTTAGCAAAACGACCCTAACTCAATGAAACTTTTAACGAGTTGAAGCAAATGTTGAGCTCGAGTAGCTTGATTTGTTTTACATCCATATTCGGCACTAACTTCCGAACTGTTCTTGATACCCATTCAAATGATAATTTTCAGTATGAACACTCTCATGTTTTCAGCTGAGCAATCTCCCTGCAAAGGAGGTCGAAGACTACGAAAATAACACCAACCAAAGCAAAGTACTCTCTCTTCTCTTTCTACCTCTCTTTGTTCAGCATGTGTAGGTCACTAATTCAATGGAAGTGAAATTTCTGCAAATTAATCTGTTGCCGATGGACCGTTCTTAGCACGGGGGGTTGTGACCGATCGCGTCTTTCCTCCCAACGGGTTCCTTTGAAAATTTTGAGTTCTTACTAGTGTCTTTCATCCCAACAGCTTTCTCGAAATAGTAGAGTTCTTACTAGTACGATAAGCCGAGCTTTTGTAAGTTGTGCTGAGCCAAATGGTGTTTGCAAAGGGAGTAAGTTTTATGAACCTGGTTTTTTACAGTGCCTTCCTTTTCCGCCATTCCGACTGCAGAACATGGTTTCCTCTTTGTCAAACCCTAGCTGGCCCTTCCTTTCCTCTGCACCATCTCCATGTCCTGTTTTCTCACTAACAATCAAGCAAATCTTTTCTTTCGGCGCGGCGTTCTTGACACTCTCCTCTTCTCCATTCATAGACATCTCATTTGACGACGAGCTGAGAAAGATTGTTATTTCAAGGCAATGTTACAAGCAAATCAATATGATGATGGTAAAAGTTCCAAAAACGGAAAAAGACCCATAAAGACCGACTTTGTTTCTTTCATTGTCTTATTTGAACATTTTTCAACTCTAGTCTACTTTTTTGTACGTTTCTTATTCCTCTCATTGAGACGAAAAATACAGTGTAAAAATTTCAACTTTATTTAGTAGAAATTAGTAAGAGATAACAACCAAAAAGACTGTCAAAAAATCTGGATAAAGTTTGGCCAAAGGAGCCCTTGGAAAAATCATTAGTTACGTAATTTGAAATCGAAACCTAGCTACATAATTCAAAATGAAGAACTATTAGTGGGTTCTTGACAAGTCCACAGGAGTCTCCAAAGGTCGAGTATCACACGGAGCTATCGTATTCATCAACCTGTACTCGCGTAGAAACGTGAACTAAGTCAAAATCGAAGGTAAAAATGGATATGAAGTTAGGAGATGTAAACAGGAGACGACTCATTAGACCAGTTGTGTATTCAAGGCCGAAAACACAATGGCAATGAAGCTTACTACAAAGGAATCTTGAAGCATGAAAGCTGATCACTTTCCTACAAGATCTCATCTTGTAGCAAGGTTTTTAAGTCCCCTACAGGCTACAGCGGAGAAAATCAAAGTAATGTGTACGTGAATTAACCCGAATACCTTGAGTTGTTGGAAAAAAATTCAAGCAATGTGCATTAACCATGCAAACTATTTACACTTTTCTTAATCCATGGATTCAGAGAGTATGACAAAGAGCAAAACATGGCGCAAGATGACTCATAAATTGACACGAAATCGAATGACATCTCAACAATGCTTCATGTGGTAGATTTGAGGTTGAATGATTGTTTGAGAACTTGAGAAGTGGAAGTTAGAGATATCGCAAAGTTGAGGCCAACAGGTTTCACAAAAGACGAATGGGTATCAGAGATTCTCTCCATTTAACTGTCATTCTCTTTCGGATCCCCTCAAAACTTCTTGTCAATTGCTCATAGATTTTCCATGCTTGCTTGCTAACAGGAACGTTGGCCTTGGCCATGTAAGCGACGAAGCCATTTAGGTTGGAGGGGACCAAAATATCCCTGCCTCTATTGCCTTCATTGATTTGTCGTGGGGGAGGATTGAAGGGGCCATGTTGGTCATTCTGCAGCTTTGGGCTAGTGGCCCACGAGCACTGTTCACGAACAGTAACAAGTGTTTAAAAATTTACTTTAGTGAGTTTTCAGACTTTTCAAGATTTTCCTCTGTGTCCTTTTTTCTTTCTTTCTTTCTTGCTATTTTGTCTTTTGCGTGGAGACTATTTGTTAAAATTAGCTAGCCCAAATCCAATGTATTTCACATGTCTAACACTCTAGATTTCCAATGTATTTCACGTGCATCGCATATGTCATTTAAATTTATGTTGCATAGGTCATGCTATTTGTTACGCGAGTGGTGTTATTATTCGCATATCATTCATTAATTGTTAAGCAATGCATGATTTAATTTGAGGGTTTAGTTAAGTTAAAAAAAGAAGAGAGGGATTAAATTTGAGGGTTTAATTAAGTTAATTAAAAGAGATTGGTCTTGGTAGATGGAATGAAGGGTAAGGATTAGTAATGGCCCTTTGGAAACCATGCACCCAACCTCATGGGATAAAACTTCCCTTAAATCTTCCCTAATAAGCCTTCTACGGTATTCTACACAATTCCACACTCCTCCACCGTTTTTCTTGTATCACGTAGAGAGAGAGAGAGAGGGAGGAGAAGAAGAGAAGAAGAAGAAGAAGAAGAAGAAGAAGAAAAGAGGAAGGAGATGGTGAAAAAAATTGGGGAAAATCTAATTGAAGGTAATCCCCATCCTATACCTAATTTATGTTTTGGGTTTTGATCAAACTTGTATATAGCTGCATATTCATGTAGTTTAAAGCCTAATTAGGTCTTAGGAGAATGGATTTTGTGTAGTTAAAGTGGTTTAGAACAGAAATTACTTGGTTAAGAATTCTGCAGAATTGAAAAATTTATGTCTGTCTGATTTTGGGAAATTTTATTGAGATAGTTCGGAAGTTCTGAAATTTCTGGGAATTTTTCTGAGAGTTCCTCTATGAGTTTTCTATCTACAGTAAAAATTTTAGGATCTAGTTCAAAGTTTTGAGCTCTATAGAAATTTTTAACTTAGCATCACTCAAATTCGGAATTGAGCAGTCAGCACTGACACAAGTTGGAAAAATAGTCATATCTCCTAGCTCGAGACTCGAAATCACATTCCGCTTTCTTTGCTGAAAACTAGACTTGTAGGGCTTTCCAACGGTGCAACCCGTGCGCTGTGGTTATGCCCGAGCAATAACAGATTTGCTGTTAAAGTTTACTTAAAATCTGGCTCTGCACCAGTTTTAGTAATCATTAAGTTATAATCGCGAGGCCGTGGTAAGGTTACCTGAACTTCGTATTTTATGAATGACCTGTCGATTAGAAGAGGAAGAAGTTAACTTTTCGACGGTTTAAGTGGAATTCTTAGAATTCACGATTATGTTTTGGATACGGCCAGAACAGTACATGTTAGTCACAAACTAAGCCTTATTCTTGGGAATTCTTGTATCAAATTTCATTGAATCATCTTAGGAGCTTTGAAGCACATCATCCATCATTTTATTTGCATTATAACATAAGTTGGAGCATGAATTATTCTAAGTGTAGTCTCATTCATAATCTAGGATCGGGGGACGAGTCTCCACCTCAAAGTTGAGAAGGAGGCCTTTCGCTTTTGTCTTTTGAATCTCTAAGGTGAGTGTGCTATTTCATTGAAGTTGGCTTGCTAAAAATAAACTTATACTTTCTGCAAATGTTGGAAATTTTTGACGGTTGTGGATATCTATCAAGTTGCTTGAAACATGATTTTAATTCAAGAGCATGCCATAGCTGTATTGTTGGTTGGAATTGTCTTCTTCTTGATGTACACAAGAAGGGTATAAATTGTCTGTTTGTTGTACACAAATAGGGTATAAATTGTTGAAACTACCCTGTTCACAGAGTCACGGTACCGTCACAACTCCTGATTGCGAGGAAAGCAATCCTATGGCTTCTTGAAAAATTGTTGCTTGCTTATGGTTTTTGTGAAAAGTTGTATGTTTCTTGCTATCTATGTTTGGAAGTATCACTTGATCCATGTTTGCACTTGTATACTGTTTATATGCTTTCCGCTTGAATGAAGTAGTAACACTCACTAACTATTTCAGGTGAATGACTTAGAGTTTTGGTCCACTACTAGTCTGACAGGCTTTAGGAGTTGAGATGAGAGTTGACTTGGAGTCCTTATAGACCTTGTGCATATTGTGATATATTTTTGAGGAAAAACTTGTAACATTTGGACTTATGGACGCATAATACATCTTGTAAAGCTCTAAATTGTATATTTTATTTTAGAAGCTGGTTGAAATATGCTTTGTTGATCTTGTTTTGTATTAGTGGAGGAAATTTTGGTTTATCAAGTAGTTTTGGACTGGTTAACCTAATCGTCCTGGAGCGGGTCGTTACAGGTGTGCTGAGAATGACTTAGATTTTGTGTGAGATCTTTGCATTTCGTGAGGGTGAGAGAGAGGAATCAGAATCATATTAGAATCAGAATCATCCGAAAACCTTACATGAATTTAGCGAGAGAGAGAGAGAGAGAGAGAGAGAGAGAGAGAGAGAGTCAAATAAAGATTTGATTATGATTCTGGTTCTCCACCCCCATGCGTAATTCAAGCCAACAGTGAGAGAGAGAAACAGAGGCATAGAGAGAGTAGTATAAAGAGAGAGAGGCAGAGAAAGTGAATCAACCAAGAATTTGATTATGACTCTGAGAATTTGATTTTGATTGTTACTCTGGATCCAATGGTGGAAAAAGAATGTGTGTTAGGTTTTTAAATCAAGCTTAAGTTTATTCGGCTTATTTAGTTTTGATGTTTACAAAATTCAAGCTACTCGAAATAGATTTATAATTGGCTTAATGAGCAATACAAAGAGCAATGGAAACATAACAACATGCGAGTACGTCGCCCCTTTTGCTAGTACATCGTAATAGTGGTTTGACCAAATTAAAGATTGCACAAACCCTATGGTCGAGAAAATCCAAGTCACGTGCAGTTTTTGTGCAAAACTTTACCAACTCTAAAAATCCAAAATGCAGAGAAAGTGAAACAAGAGGAAAACCAAATGGTGAAATAAGCTGAGCTTTTATGCGTCTTGAGTTGAGCCAACTGGTGTTTGCTAAGGAAGTTTCCAATAACAGATAAAGAACAATGTTCTTTGTTTAGAAAAAATGTTCATCCAAATCAATTACCGAAACGGTATAGATTTCAAAGCGAACCTTTACTACGCAAATCCAAATTGATCCAGAATGAAGATTGTTGAGAAATGTCTTGAAAAGTCCATGACAGTCTCCAAAGCTCGAGTATGGTAACTGATAAGAATCTAGTGTCGTAATCCTGTACCGGCACAAAATGTCAACAAAGTCAACATCAAAACTAAAAATATTATGAAGTTGGGAAAGTTAACAACGTCGACCCAATAGTTAAGCTTGTATTCAATGGCATAAACCCAATTGCAGCGACTGCATGCAAAGTACTTCCTATAAAATCCCATTTTCTAGCAAGTTTTGTAAAATCCCGATAGGGGAGAAAATTTATGTAATGTACACATCAGCTGGCTTGAAGATATTGATTATTTAAAATAAAATAAAAAAGACCAAACAATATGCATTTTCCGTGCAAACTACGTGCACTTTCATTAATCCAACAAAAAAATCTGAGTTTTTTTTTTTTGCTATATTGGTTGAGTACATAAGAACAATTTATTTTTAACGCATATTTTCTTTGTCAAAAATGTTAAGTTAGGTTTAGCTCTCTACATTTATTCTATATGGGCCGCTGTATGCATCTCAGATCACATAGTGGTGCAAGCACTGCCAGAACTAGATACCAATGTAGGGGCTAAGCAATTAGTGGATGCACATAATAAGGATATAATGGTGACTTTTATGGTACTTATTGCACTAATAGTTATTTATTTATTTGTTGTATGGTTTTATAGATTTGGGCAGTCAGATATTAGTCGACAGGTAAGTAACTCCTTTGAGGTACTTAACTACCCTGTTGGTGCTGAGATTAGTTTCGGTGTCACGCGATGTACTGGAAGATTTTATTGAGGGTGGTAGAGTGATTGTGCTTTAGGGTGGTAGAGTGATTGTGCTTTAGATTTGTAGGCACATTTATCGACGTCACTGTCTTTGGAGCTAGATCATATCTAACGTCCTTACTTGTCTAGACTGCCAGCAAGATAACACCCGCAACATGAAGGCTAGGTGATTGTTAGTTATTGTGCTCACTTTTTCTTTTCCCCCGTACGTTTCACTTATAAAGAGTCGTTACAATAAAATTTACATATACTCTATGATTTTTCGATTGATGGACTTTTTTCAGTAACAAATATCAATAGTTATCAAGTTGGGTTAACCTGAAGGAAAAAGTTGCTAATTTCACATGTGATGTGCACGTCAACTGGCCCACCATAGTGAGTTATTTAAAAGAAAAAAAGACCAAGTAATGTGCATTTTCCGTGCAAACTATGTGCACTTTCATTAATCCACTAAAAACCTATGTATTTTCTCTGCTATGCTAGTTGAATACATATATAAGAAAGATTTATTTCTAACGCATGTTTTCTTTGTCCCAAATTTTGTATTTACGTTCAGCTTTCTACATTTTTTTTATGGGCCATCTTATGCATCTCAGATGACATATTGTGACGCTTATCGTACTTACTACACTAGCTAATAGTTACTTATAGATTTGTCGTATAGTTTTATAAATTTGTATGGACAAATATTAGTTGACAGGTAATTAATTCATTGGGAAAATGAAGGCCAAGGACATATTTTGATAATTAATACCCACCAAGGACATTTTCAGTATTAACAAATGTTCTTAGCTTGTCCTTATCGGATATTAATTATCAAAACACGTTCTGGGCCGTCATTTTCCCAAATTCATTTGAAGTAGTTAACTACCCCTGTTGATGCGAGATTAGTTTCGGTGTCACACAAGGTACTGTATGTTTGGAAGATCTTTTTTTTTTTTGAACGGCAAAAAAAGACTTTATTAATCTTTGAAAGTACAAAGACCAAAAGGAACAAGGAGAAGGACAACAAGTGCCCATCTGAGACCCAAACCTTTGATTGGCAAGGAGCCAACCAAAGAGACACCCCAAGGTGTAGAGCCCAGCACCTAAGAGGTCATAAGCCCAGATAACACAGTATAGCGCAAGTGGGACGTAGCCCAACACCACAAAAGGCCTGAAAGCCCAAGTAAAGGGCAAAAGCCCAACAAGTAAGCCCAAAAAAAATCCAAATCCAAACCCAAAGCCCAGAACTGGAAACCGAACGCCAAGCCGCCGCCGCCGCGAAGCACCGAAACTCCTGGAACCCGTCGTATGTCGCAGATTCCAAAAATGCACGGTTTGGAATCTTATTGAGGGTGGTAGAGTGACTATGCTTTCGATTTGTATTCACATTTATCACCATTACTGCCTTCGGAGTTAGTTCAAATCCAACGTCCTTACTTGTCCTGACTGCCGGCAAGATAACACTCACATCATGAAGATTGCGTGATTGTTGACCTTGAGTTATTATGCTCACTTATTTTTTCTGTTTTTGTACGTTTCACCGATAAATAGTTGTTACAACAAATTTTTCATATATGATTTTTTGATTAATGGACTTCTTTTAAAAACAAATATCAGTTGTTATCAAGTTGTCTTAACGTGAAGAAAAAAATTGCTAATTCCATATGTAATGTGTACATCAACTGGCCCGAGCGCACTGAGTTATTTAAAAGAAAAAAAGACCAAATAATGTACATTTTCCGTGCACACTATGTGCACTTTATTAATTCACTGAAAACCTGAGTTATTTTCTCTGCTATACTAGTTGAGTACTTAAGAAAGATTTATTTCTAACGCATTTTTTTTTTTGTCTCAAAATTTGAATTTGGTTTTAGCTTTCTACATTTATTCTATGGGCCACTGTATGCATCTTAGACCACATAACGATGTAAGCATTTTCAGAATTAGATACCGGTGAAAGGGTTGACCAATCGGCGGATGTAGAATCTAAGGATATAATAGTGACGCTTATCATACTTACTGCACTAATAGTTATTTATTTGTCGTATGATTTTATAAATTTATACGGTTAGATATTAGTCAATAGGTAATTAACTCATTTGAGGTAGTTAACTACCATGTTGATACAGAGATTAGTTTTGGTGTCACACAATGTGTTGGAAATTAAGAGAGAATTCACACATCCATATGCACTACTTTTATTTATTTCTCACACAAAAACATACAAATTACATCTCACTTTCACACTGACACACATGGATACATATCAGTATAGGGGAGACCCCCCTTAGGGGCTCCCCACGTCTCACTCTCCTCTCTACTCTCTTTTTTTCTCATTTCTTCCCATTTTACCCACACTTGAACACAATACAAAGATACATATTTATGCAATACATAAATCACTCACATTCACACAACACATGCACAGCTCAACACTCTCATAATTACTTCCCAATTGCCTTCTTCAATACCAGACAAAGCCACTCTCTCTCTTTACTAGCATGGACCCATCTCACATGCTCCAGTGCTCTCCCTATGTCCCTTTCTCCATATGTCCCTTTCCTTTCACACTCATAAATAACCAATAATAATCAAGTCTATTTCCAACACGATGTACTGTATGGCTAGAAGATTTTATTGAGGGTGGTAGAGTGATTGTTTTTTCAATTTGTAGGCACATTTATCACCGTCACTACCTTTGGATCTAGATCACATCCAACGTCCTTAACTTGTCCTGATAGCCAGCAAGATAACACCCGCAACATGTACTGCGTGGTTGTTTACCTTGAATTATTGTGCTCACTTATTTTTTCTATTTTTTGTACGTTTCACTTATAAAGAGTTGTTACAACAAAATTTCATATGTGGTTTTTCGATTGATGGACTTTTTCAGAAACAAATATGAGTCATTATCAAGTTGGGTTAACATGAAGAAAAAAGTTGCTAATTCCACATGTCCACCATGCAAATGGAGGCAAGTAAGGCCGTTGGAAAAAAAAAAATGGAGGCAAGTGAGAAAACTAAATTTGTCATATTTACGTAGGTTACAAATTTAATTTATTATTTATAATTTAATGTTGAACCACTTTTGATATATAGTTTATCTGTCAAAAAAAGCGAAGATGCACTACAAGAAACTAGGCTATTGGCAACCAGAAAATTTGCTTCGGTGGTTTTGCTGTTGCAAAAGGTCAATTTTATTGACCGGGTATTATATTTGCTGCAGCTAAAATTCCTGTTGCAATTAGTAGTGAAAAAATATCCATCTACCACGGTAAAAAGGATCCGTGGCAATCTAAACAAGTAAAAGCAACGGGTCGGTCCCTGTGGCAAATATAGGAAGAAAAAAAAAGTTTTAGTTTCGAGAGTTTTTCACCTCCCCACACTTAGCGAATAAAAAAAACTTATGGCATAAAGATCACGGTCCAAAAACTAAAATTTCACTTTTTGTAAAAGTGAAATAAAATATTACGGACTATAGTTTTTTAATTTCAATTATATAAAAAAAATTGAAATGAAAAGATATTTTAATCTCAGTAATCTAAAAATTGATATTGTAACTTAAAAAATAGATCTCATTTTCAAAAGACTAAGATTACATATGAAATAATATATAGTTTCAAAAGCACAATGAAAAAGATAATGCTATGCCCAAGACTCGGACTCGCACTAACTGTATAAACAAGTTGCCACTAGTATGCAAAAGAGAACTTGGTACAACATAGGACAGAAAATATATTTATAATATTTCTGACCGCTCATTGCTTATTTATTGAATCTCAAAGCAAACCACGGACGCCCATGATTTTTCACACAATAATTAAGCGTCCTCGTATCGCACACTACGAATAAGTTCTAAACTTAATCAGTTGGTTTTATTTTAATAATGGTTGATCTTAAACCCATTTGCCACTCCCCTTCTGCCACCGCCCAACCCCGTCCCAGGGCCGTTGCAATAGACTTTTCGCGATGGTTTTCCTCCATTTCCGACGGTAATGAACCGTTGCAAAAACTGTTATTTCTTGTAATGAGCATCCATTCTTTTTTGTAATGTGCACGTCAACTGGCCCGAACACGCTGAGTTATTTAAAAGAAAAAAAGACAAAGTAATGTGCATTTTTCGTGCAAACTATGTGCATTTTTCGTGCAAAATATGTGCACTTTCATTAATCCACTAAAAACGTTAGTTATTTTTTCTGTTATACTAGTTGAGTACGGAAGAAAGATTTATTTCTAATGCATATTTTCTTTGTCCCAAAATTTGAGTTTAGGTTTAGCTTTCTTCATTTATTCTATGGGCCGCTGTATGCATCTGAGACCATATAACAGTGCAAGCGTTGCTAGAATCAAATACCGATGTAAGGGCTAACCAATCGGCGAATGCAGATTAAGATTCTAAGGATATAATAGTGACGCTTATCGTACTTCTACACTAATAGTTATTTATTTGTCGTAAGGTTTCATTAATTTGTACGGTCAAATATTAGTCGATAGGTAATTAATTCATTTGAGGTAGTTACTACCCTGTTGATGCCGAGATTAGTTTTGGTGTCACACGAGGTGCTTTATGTCTGGAGGATTTTATTGAGGGTGGTAGAGTGATTGTGCTTTCGATTTGTAGGCACACATTTGTCACCATCACTTCCTTCGGAATTAGTTCACATCCAACGTCCTTACTTGTCCTGACAGTCAGCAAGACAACACTCGCTGCCTCGCAGCATGAAGACTACGTGGTTGTTTACCTTGAGTTATTGTGCTCCCTCATTTTTTTTCTGTTTCTATACATTTCACTTATAAAGAATTGTTACAACAAAATTTTCATATATGGTTTCAATTGATGGACTAGAAAACAAATATCAGTCATTATTGAGTTGGGTTAATGTGAAGGAAAAAGTTGCTAATTCCACCTTTCACATGCAAATGGAGGCAAGTGACAAAACTAAATTGGATATTTACGTAGGTTACCAATTTAATATATAATTTACAATTTAAAGTTGAACCACTTTTGCCATATAGTTTATCTGTAAGGGAAAGAAAAAAAAAAAGTGAAGATGTACTGGGAGCACCCATTCTTTTCTGTCGTCAAAGAAAATGCCGAAGACTCAATTATCTTCTATGGGCATATCGTGCACTGACCATTTGCCGTTGCCGATCTTCCGAATAAACGTAAGGGAAAATTTCAAAAAAGCCCCTGAACTTTCTGACAACTTGCAAAAAAATACCTGGACTTTCACTATTGGCAAAAAAGCACCTGAACTTAGCATTCCGTTACCAATTAGACCCCTGGCGTCTAATTCTGTCAATATGTAACGGATGGAGTTAACGGAAGGCGTTAACTTTTTATTTTTTT
>BPLS01019132.1:0-12026 GCA_019656275.1 Rhododendron kiyosumense
CAGGTGGTTCAATTACCTTTAGACCTATGTAGCCGTTTGGCATAGGCGCTTGGACTTTTCTTTTACCTTTCTTCCTTTCTTTTGTACTTTTTCCTTTGTCCTCCTGGGGTATGCCCCTTGTAGGCTGTATATTCGTTTAGCCTCTTTTTTATTTCAAGCTGATTTACCCAAAAAAAAGAGTGGACAACAGCTTTAATATCTTGACATAACACTATGTTAACAAGAACAACACAGATGCAAACTAATGCAGCAAAACATAAAATATAATCTGCTTAAGAGTTGTTGTATGCCTGTTTGTCACATCCTTGATTTTAAACATATTTATTCATAAATTTTCATAAAGAGAATCCTTGCAATATCGAACATAACTCCTACAAAAGATTTTCATACTCATCTTACTAAATCATATGTTCAAATATTACAGTAGAGGGACTCCAGCCCCAAGTTACAAGAGGAAGAGGTCAGTGAATATGTCAAGTTTATTACAGTCCTTTAGTGTCAAGGAAAAAGATGGAAAATTTACAAGTACATATTTCAAAATATGGTTTACAAAGATGATCGGACAACTCTATCAAACTTGCTTCCAAAAGATACCCGAGATGCACTCCAAGCTACGCGCCAAAGTGAATACTTGAAAATGAAGGGTTGAGCTACACTAACTCAGTAGAAAAATCTCTAACAAACTCTATATTCTTATGGGAAGACATTTTAATAACAATAATGACGTTTTGACTAAAAATAAGAATGTGACTCAATCCCAACTTTTAAACAAAAGCATTCTTAGAACTCTATCTCACAAACACTTACTTTCTTATCCTAGCACCACCACCTCTTTACTTAAAGTCTTATCTTATCCTCACCCAAATCAATCCTTATTATTTTGTTTCCATTTTCGGAACTTACAACCACTTTCACTTTCTTATCTTATTTCACTAATCAACTTCTCATTTAAGTCTACACACTACGTATAAGGAAGGGAAATATAAAACTAGTAATGACACCTCAGCCACCACCAGTGACACGACCTCCTGACTCTCACACGGACATCTAAGCCAATCTTTCAAGTCTTAGGCTAATACTTACTGTATCCTCCACATGTGCCCTTTCTATTAGATTTTATCTCAACAAAAACAAGTCATAAGTTACCCCACCTTCAAATACACGTATGTCTTTCATCCTAGCATCAAATTTATCATCTAACCAAAATTTCATTTTAATCGGGTTTCCCTTATAAATCTAATATACCGATTCCATTATAAACCCTTCACAATATGTATGTCGTGTCACAAATACCAAACATGCCTTCATACCAAATAAAAGTCTTCACCGATACGATAACAACAGGTTACAGTATACACCTTCTGGTCTCTTAATCCTTAAAATGCACCTGGTCCAGATGGTTACAATGCAGCCTTTTTCCATAAAGCTTGGCCTGTGATCGGCCATGAGGTGACCTCAGCTGTTAAACTTTTCTTTAGATCTGGTCAACTTTTGAAGAAGGCTAATGCTACCTTAGTTGCTCTGGTACCTAAAGTCCCCAACCCCTCCAAGGTGGGGAATTTTAGACCCATCTCTTGTTGCAATGTGGTATATAAATGTATTGCCAAAATCCTAGCGAACAAAATCAAACTTGTCCTACCATCCCTTATAGATCCTGCCCAATCTGGTTTTGTTCAGGGTAGGGGAATAGACGATAACATATTCCTCACTCAAGAATTAATGAGGGGTTACCACAAACACTCTTCATCCTCTAGATGTGCCATGAAGGTGGATATCATGAAAGCTTATGACAATGTTAGATGGGATTTCCTCTGGGATGTCCTAACCTCCATGAACTTTCATCCTAAGATGATCCAATGGTTGAAAGCTTGTGTCTCCATAGCCAATTACTCCTTATGCTTCAATGGTGAAGCAATAGGGTACATAGACAAGGTGATCCTTTGTCCTCTTACCTATTTGTGATAGTCATGGAGGTCTTAACTTGCATTCTTAAGGAGAAGTCTCTTCTCCTTGATTTTAAATTCTATTGGAAGTGTGGATCCACCAAACTTGTCAATCTATGCTTTACAGATGATCTCATGATTTTTTGCAAAGGTGAGGTGAGCTCCATCAATCACATTAAACAAGCCTTGACTGGGTTTCAGGCCTTGTCTGGTCTCTCCCCTAGTCCTTCCAAAAGTAACATTTTCTTCTCTGGTGTTAACACTACCACCAAATCCTCCATTTTAAATATTTTGGGGTTTCAGGAAGGGTCTTTACCTGTTAGGTACTTGGGGGTACCTCTTCTATCCACCAAACTCACACACACTGATTGTAAAATCATGGTTGATAGGATTCTAGCCAAAACCAAGTCATGGACCCACAGGTACCTATCTTATGCTCGTAGGATTCAATTGATAAAGTTAATTCTTTTCTCAATGCAAACTTATTGGTCATCTCTCTTCATTATCCCTAAGAAGGTAATTAAGGAGATTAAATTAATTCTTAGACCCTTTTTCTGGTCAGGTCCTGATCTTAAGAAGACTGGTGCAAAGGTCTCATGGGAACATCTTTCCACCCCTGTCAAGGAAGGTGGTCTTTGGAGGTTTGGAACAAAGCAGCTGTAGCCAAGCATATTTGGTTCCTTGTTTCTTTGGGTGGGGGGGAAGCAATCTATATGGTGTCAATGGGTTAAGTCTTACTTACTTAAGGGAAAGAGTTTCGGGAGTGTTAAAACTCCAAGTGACCCATCTTGGGTTTGGAGGAAAATCTTCAACCATAGAGATCTGCTGTCCAGCCTCATATAAAGTATAAAATTGGGGATGGTCAATTAACCCCTTTGTGGCTTGACAATTGGCATCCCCTTGGGCCCTTCTTTCAGAGATTTGGTCCTAGGATTGTCTATGATTTAGGGCTTCCCAAGGATGTCAATATGAAGGCTATTATAAGGGGAAATCATTGGGCCTTCCCATTGACTCAATCTCATGATCTTAATGAAGTAAGGTCTGACCTTCAAACAGTCACCATCAATGATGCCATAGGAGATAGATGCTTTTGGACTCTCATTTCCTCGGGAAAATTTACCATCTCCTCCCTTTGGGAACATTTGAGACCTCATTTCCCTACTATCACCTGGACTAAAGTGATATGGTTTTCAGGGCTCATTCCTAGATGTAGTGTGATTTCGTGGTTGGCCATTTAGAATAGATTATCTACCGAGGATCGACTTGTTTTGTTTGGCATGAAATCTTCCTCCATCTGTAGTTTTTGTATGGGTGTTGAAACCTATCATCACCTATTCTATGAGTGTCCCATGGCTACACAGATCAGAGGAATTCTGTCCCCTAAGACCCCGCATATGGTAGGATTGACCTCTTGGCAGCAGTGGGTAAGTAATCACTACTACAAAATGGTATAAAGATCACGGTCCAAAAACTAAAAAGATCTCACTTTTTGTAAAAGCGTAATAAAATGTTATGGACTATAGTTTTAATCTCAGTTATACGAAAAAACAAAGATGGAAAGATTTTTTAATCTCAGTAATCTAAAAAGTGAGATTGTAACTTGAAGAATAGATCTCATTCTCAAAAAACTGAGATTATATGAGAAAGAATATATCTCGTTTCGAAAAAAACTGAGATGAAAAGATTTTTTAATCTCAATAATTTAAAAGTGAAATTGTAACTTAAAGAATAGATTTCGTTTTTGAAAAACTAAGATTGTATATGAAAGAATATATCTTATTTAGGAAAAATTGAGATAGAAAGAACCTTTAATCTCAATCATCTAGAAAGTGAGATCGTAAGTTAGAGAATACATCACATTTTTTGTAGACTTGAGATGAAAACTCTTATATAGGAAAAGTTGAAAGTCGCTTAATCGACTCCGTGCGCAATACCCCCTAAATAAATGTCACTCTCAACCATTCTACAAAAAAATATTTTGTCAAAAAATGGGGTATTTTCAGCGATGAAAATATATTTTGTCACCAAATGGGAACCTTTGGTGACAAAATCTATGAAGGTTGCGTTTCATCGCCAAATGTATTTTGAGTATAACTCTATGCTCAAAACTCCATTAATTGAGATAATTCAAATTGGGTTTGAACAATAACACAAAGGGCTACAACTTTCATGTTTATCAAAATTTCTAATTTTAATATTTAAAGGTTCAAAATGATGTTCGAAATATATTTTAATGTTAAACGCATAGGTTATATATTGAAAAGTGTGTGTGGTGTAGTTGGTTGAAGTTTCTATGCAAAACTTAAGAGACTTAGGTTCAAAACCCAACAGGATAAATAAAGTGGGATTTTTTCCCTTAAGAAAACGCCACTTTTAATCTTAGTTTTTTCAAAAACTGAGATTATTACTCTCTAAACAACCACGGTTTTATAATGAAACTGAGATGTTAAGCTATTAAAGGTCACGATTTTGTCATTTTTAATCACAATTTTTATGTTTATAGTTACGGTTTTAATGAGTTTTAATCACGGTTTTTATCATGTGGTTAAAAGATAGGGACTTTTAGTTACACCTTGATAGACTACGGTTTTGAATGCGAGATTAAAAGTAAAAGATCACACCAAATGACCAAGGTCTTTATCTATTTTTGTAGTAGTAAATTTGTCCACTTTAAAGGGTAAATCCTTGGCAGTCACATTTGCCAAGCTTGTGTTTACAGTATATGTGCACCAAATATGGCTTGAAAGGAATTATAGAAAGTTCTAGAATCTTAGCTGCTCCCTTGGAGTGGTTGTTGACAAAATTTCAAATGAGGTCAGAAACAGGTTGTTGTCCTTAGAGTTCAAGAGACCTCCTCATTTACTTTCATTGTGGAACATTCATCATTAATCTAATCATACTTGTTAGAATGGATTTCCACTCATATCATTTCATTTGCAGGTCACTATTCAAGGGGGCTTCACCTCACAGCTATCCCCCTTTAATCCTTCAGCTTCCATCACCAAGAGATTTGGACTCATATGATCCAGTTACCAAAGCATTCAGAGCCGCCGCATTCACAGGCTTCCACACTTTGACCTTCTATTACTGCTAGGTATTCCGGTAGTTATTTTACAACATGTAAACTAGATTTACATTTCATAACTTATGAGTGATCTTACTATAATGTGTGAAATCCATGTGAGCTGTGTGTTAGAGCCCCATCTTTCTTTGAGAGAGGAGGTAATAATTAGCAGGGGAGTCAAGAGAGGAACAGTGGAGGGAGAAATGGGACCCACTCTCTTGGTTTTGGAAAAGAGAGCAGGAGTTGTGATTTTCCTAGGGAGTAGAAGAGTGAGCCCTATATATACCAAGCTTGAATGTTTGATTAGCTACCTTTGTTACTCATGATATGTTCTCGTTACATTCGAAGTATTTTGGAACCAAAGTATTTTGGTACAGTGTACTTGTGGTATTCATTTTGTGCACTTGCTATTACTGCAAATTTTGTTAATTCCATGGCTAGGATATAGTTTGTGTGCTATCTGATGGTGACATTGGAAAGTGCATGGGCTAGTGTGTGTTATCTGTTCTGACAGTTAACAATGGGTTGGAATTTCTGCTACTATTGTGTATGTTAACTGTTCAACAACTCTTATTGTAACTAGTTCGAATCTGCATATTCAGATCAGTAGCTGTAGTTGTGCAGTTGTGCTGCATCTGCCTTTGGTTGCAAGTTTGGAAACAATGATAACTATTTTGGTGTCTGTTTTGGTCTGTACCTTTGCTTTACTGCATTTGTATTCGTTTGCTGTACCTTGCTGTTTCTGTTAACAGCTTCTCAATTTGCTTTGACCTATCCTTGGGGGGGTTGTCCCTTGGAGCGTTTAGGCTTTTCTAGGGGGCATGTCCCTAGCTCATTCCGGCTTCTACTTATTGTTGCTACAAGATGTGTCTTACTGCTTCGTTGAACATAACTGTATATAGCTACATAGCGGCTCCCTTGCTGCTTCGTTATCGCTACTGCTGGTTTGATGCTGCAATAGCATTACTTACTTTTCAGCTGTTGTTGATGTACAATCCGAACTGTTATCAACCAACAACTACTACTGCTACTGCTACTTCTATCCGCTGTTGGTTGATAATGATATATATAGTAGCTGCTACTGTCTTACTTAGTGCTACGGCTGTTCTTCTTCAGTTGATTGTCAAGCATGTTTTGTTTAAACGCAAATGTGCAAAACCTCATCTTTTGGCATGCGTTTCTTTTTCATCTCTTAGAAGGAATGGAAACATGTGGATCTCTTTTCATTGTAGCATTTTTATTATAGCCTTTCGCTTAGATCAGTGTAGCCACTTGGCGTAGCTCTTTTTTCTCAATCTTTGTTTTTTTCTTTTTTTTCCCTTTTGGGGTATGCCGCTTATAGGCTGTACATTTGCTTAGCCTCTTTTCTATTTCAAGCTATTTTACCCACAAAAAAAAAAGGTTGCAGTAATTGAAAAGTCTATTAGAAGCAAACAAAGGTGGTATCGACATTTTAAATGGTCCAAAATGCCAAATCCAGTCCAAGGTTCACAATTTCTCATCTCACAATTTGAATAAAAAGACACATACTCATAAACCATTGCATTTCCTCCCATTGCATTACAGTAAACATTACCCATTAATTGGGTTTCTACATTACCACCCCTTGCATTGGAGTCAACATCACCCATTAGTTGGGTCTCTGCATTACCACTCCTTGCGTTGCAGTAATCTCCACATTCCAATTATTAACTACAGCCTCTCAAATCACGCTAGTCTAGCAACTTCACCATTAAACATTTTCTTTGATCAAAACATAACAAAACACGTCAACCAAACTAATTCATGGAGCAAACAAACATCTTCACAATTTCAATAAGGAGGACACAAAATTCCACGTCTTTCACATAGGAAATTAACCCTTTGTTTCACATCTCATCTTACCACCTCACTAATCCCCTTCGTGACATCCCCGCACATTAATAGCCTAACTTGTAAATACCTATAAGGACCTTTAGCTATGTAGCACCCATCAATACTTATCAACCATAAGTTCTTACCAAGTAATTTTACCAAATTTCATTTATTGTACTACAAGTGTCAAATGAGCGCTCTAATGCTCAATATCATGTAACGGCATCAAATAACTTATACATCACATCAACAATTCACTTGTCAAGCTATCGTCGAAAGTACCATCCATTTAATTCATTGTTATCCATTTTCTATTCCAATTGTTTCATTAGATATCCAAATTTTCATTTCATAAGATAATCCTCCTTTATTCTACACATGTCTTTTATATAATATGGTTATTCCCATTTCTAATTTCAATCTAATCATCGACCATCTGATATTACCCATCTCCTATTTGTTCACAGATTTTTCTTCAATCATAATGGCATACCACTAGCCTTGTCAGATCATTCAAATACTCAAATGAACCTAAGAATTTTTGTGTCTCACTAAAATGATTCTAAGGGAAGAGGATGCCCAACAAATACAAGTATGTCTACCTCGAAAACCTAGAAGTGTACCAAAGGTCACTCCTTTCAGAGTTTCATCCCTTCGAAATTGAATTCGAAATTCATCTTCTGGGTCCTTATGAGCTCTGTTAATCTTAGATTAGGCCTTGCTCCTCTTCCTGATTCTTCTTCATTTTTTTTTTTTGAGGATAAATCAGTTTGAAATAGAAGGTTAACTGGATATACAGCCTACAAGGGGCATACTCCAGTAAGGAAAAAAAGAAGAAAAGAAGAAAGAAAATTATGGGTCCCTACGCAAAAGGGCTACAAAACTAAGTGCGCTGATGTGATTCCTATCCATTTAGACAGAGGGAGAGAAATAACATGGCCATGGAAGGGATTTGTATTCATACAGATGCAAAAGGTAGGGTTGACAGCTTCTCTCTCTAGCAATAGAGAGAGAATGCACTCCCCTAACTTTATTCACCCAATTTTGGAGAAATCAACATGCTGTTGTTTGGTTTCCTTCTTCAAATCATGCAGGAGATTGGGCCATCAAGCCTAATCTATATAATTTCTTCTCAAAGATTTTCATTTCCACAAGCATCTCGAATGGGTGCCCACCAGATCAGCTCCGGAGCTGAGCCAGAGCTGCTTGGCTCGTCAGACTTAGCTTCGACCAGCTGGAAGAGTTGTTACCATACCCAAGTCAGATTTCGAGATCCGGTTTCGAGATTAGAGAGGTTTCCATGGGTCTTTGAGCTAGAGAGTTCTATGCGAGGAATTTTCAAGTCACACCCAGTTCTGGTCATCCGGCTATCGTTTGGAGAACCCAGCTACAGTCAGTAAAATCAACTCAAGGCTAAACTCGTCGGGTGCGATATGTGGTCATCGGTCTGAACTGCCCGACTGGATGGATGCTCACGGATCTGGGTCTGCTTCTGTGCTCATTTTCCGGTGACTAAGGCGGACGGCGGACTACTCGCCGGATCATTCTAACTCACACGAGGATGGGCTATTCTATTTCAATTCAGGTTCGATTATTGTTAAAATCATGTTTTGCACTCGATTTAATTACTGGTAATGCTTTAGTAGATCTGGTTGTTGGGTCGCCATTGCTAAACCGACCTTTTGTGCTCAAAATTAATCACAGGTTGGATGACCAAATGCCTCCGTTTGGGAAAATGGTAGTGTATCTTGTGATTCAAAGGCTAATAGTCATAACAGATTTTGAAAACCATATGTTCACACTGTTTTGGGATCTGATTTGGTAAAATAAATACATCTAGTTAGTGTGGATGCTGCGTTTGTTGTTAAGGAATTCGGGCCATAAAGCTATTTTGTAGGACCGAATACAGTTATTTCAAATTCAATGGGCATGTCGTTTGCCGTAATATACCTAGTTTAGTTACTGGACACATATTGCCCAATTTGGGGCTCAAATGCTGTGCATCTTATTGCAGAGCTCTATAAATTCCTTGATTCTTTGTTTCATTGGCCTAGTTTTTTAGCGTAGTGTGGTGAGACTAGGGTCATCTTCGATTAGATTGGTGGTTGCCCTCTAATCGAAAGGGATAGCTCTGCGAGCTGTCATTGATTAGGTTGGTGGTCGTGCACTGATTGAAAGGGATAACTTCGTAGGCTGTAATTGATTAGATTGGTGGTCATGCACTGATTGAAAGGGGCAGCTTGGTTTCACTTGTAGTTCGAGTGGCCACATTTCGGTGGTTATGCGCTATTAATGGTACTTGAACTGTCCCGCTTTTAGATTATAGCGAGCCTAGGGGATTAGATTGAGGGTGTTGTGGTCTAGATGGAATGGGCGTGATGTGCTGGGTACTTGGGAGGGTAACCTTGTCGGATGCCATCATCTGCAGTTCATGCCTCTTCTTAGAGTCTTGTCCCTCTGTAGTAGCTATTCTTTTAGATGTGGGTATTATGCTTGTTCTCTGGGTTTGGTTGGAGTTTTCATATCCTGGATTGCTTATCCCATCTCTGGTGTCTGTGGTCGCTGGTAGTTGGCTATGAGCGGGTTGTTTTGGCGAGCCTTAGGCTTGGATGAGGGAGTATTAGGCCGGATGGAATGGGTGTGGTGTGCATGGGTGGGGTCCCTTGTCGGATGTCGTTATCTCTTGTTCGAGCCTCTTTTTGGTGCCTTGTTCCTCTGTAGTAGCTGTCCAGCCTCCCTTGGTGCCGATTTGCTGTGTTGCTGCTAGTCCTTAGTGATGGTTATCATTTGGTCGTTTATGACTGAGACTATTTATTTTATTTCCTAGCCTGGCTGGATGTGCCAGGTAGTAGTTTGCTTTCATATTATTAATACTCGTATCACTTCATATCATACCCCATTGTACTCTGCTTCCGCTTGGATGGATAGTGCAATGAGGGTATGATTTCAACACATATGGCACTTTTGTTATTTTACTTTACCTTACTCTCCATGCGGGTTGTGCATGGTTATTGCACTTTTTCCAATCTTTTTTCCCTTCCTGGGGTCTGCCCCTTGTAGGCTGTAAATTAGGTTAACCTTATTTCATTTCAAGCTAAATTACCCAAAAAAAAAAAACATGGCCATGGTAAATCATTAAGAAAAATAAGCCTAACCAACTACTATCATAACACCAGCAATGACTTCAATGGAGATGGGACAGCAAACAACCCATGAGTTAGCACAAAGATGTGGCCCATTGACAACCTTCAATCCGGGCAGATTGAAATCCATAACTTGAGGATTCGCAACCAGCTTCCTCCATAAATCTGATTGTAATGCCTTCCAAGATCAAGAGTGAAACACACATGGTTATACAATGAGTTGCCAAAATTAGACCTAGGGACATCCCCCCACGGCTAGGCATAAGAATTAAAATGAGCTTCCAACAAAACTTATAAGGTTAGGAAACATAAGAAGGACAGCCCCTTAGATAAAGCATAACTGAATAAATGATGAGAAATAGCTGAAAAACTGATTTGTCATAACCAAAATGGGCATCTGACAGCATGGCATGGATACCAACTATCGTGCCGACAACTTTACTCAAAGCAACCCTCTATAATATAAACAGACGACAAATTAACGTGGTGAGAACCGTGAGATGAAACAAATGATAGGAGGAACACATGCAACAGATGATATGAGCATCACATCTCCCACCTCAGCGTGGCATGAGACCTGATTAGATAACGGTTAGGCCAACATACCAATATACTGGCCAACAAACAATGGTACAGCAGTAAAGGAAGACAATGTCAGTAGAGAATTACACAACCTTATATCAGATCACATGAGCATACACCAAGGAACCAGTAGAGCCTATTGCTTTATCTTCTCTAGTTGATGACTCTCCTGACTGAAAAAATGAGTACTTCCTTTGAAGTTTCCTCTTTTGAGTTCTTGAGAGTAGGAACCATATGTGGTATCTTGGATTTGGGATCCCTTATTAACAAACATTGTCCAGGAGTTGAGTTTGGTGGTTTGTAGGTCTTAGTTCCACTCTTTGTTGAATCTTTGTATCCTTGGAATAAATCAGGTTTAACTTGTTTCAAAAACCAATCAGGGACTCCTTTTACTGAAGTGAATTCCTCCTAACTATTTTCTCCTTTTGAGGTTGGGATTTGGCCAATATTGGCCTTCTTTGAAGGGGGTCATTTTCCTTCTTGGAGCAGGTGGAATTGGACTAGTAGGTATATCTCTCTTCGAAGCCAGCCAAGGCTTATTTTCCTCTCTTGGCCTAACCTGTGTTGGGGCTATCCTTCTCATTCCTACCTCTTTGAGAAAAAAGTTTACTCCCTTTTTGTCCAAGTCTTTGAAAACCAAATAATTGGCTTTGCATCCAACATATAAGCACTCCAGAAATGAGGCTTCAAGCATTGGCAAATGATTGTTACTTGAAAATTTGTGTGGAAATCCAGCACTTGTTTGCCTTTGAAAATTTTGTCTTGTTCCCATATTTCGGGGTTGAACAATGTATGGCCTTCCCCTTCCATGCTGAACAACATTCATATTCACTGGTACTTTTTTGTTTTGCCAATACTTATTAACCTTTCGAGCAAAAGAGGTTGGCACATTGGTATTGACTTCAGCTTCTTCAATCTTTGGAAAAGGGATTGCATCAATTCCCATTGCTTTCTCTTGGAACTCGATTCTTTCTTTCTTGATCTATTCTTGAATCCTGTCACAAAAAACATTGCATGTTTTTGTTGAATGAGACCAAGAATCATGCTATTTACAATATGTTTTCCCATTCTTTTCTTCTGCAGAAGGTAGTTTAACAATTGCAGGGAACTTAATAATCTTCTTTCTTAACAAATAATCAAAGATGTCATCTACTTAGACATATTAAATGAATAAACTTTGTTATTCTCCTTCAGTTTGAACTTCTGTCCTATTGATACATTCTTTCAGATTAAGGGCTCAAAAACACAAGGATCATGCTCAATTATTTCTGTAGCGTCAATTTCATAATTTGGATCTCTATAGTAAGTTGAATAGGAGGAATTATTCCTATCCATATCTTCTTCAAATAGGGATTCATATCTAGATACTTTGTAGGTTAAATCTACTAAGGAGTTTTTTTTTGGGTAAATTAGCTTGAAATTAAAAAAGGTTAACCGAAT
>BPLS01019153.1:0-12149 GCA_019656275.1 Rhododendron kiyosumense
TTACAGGTGGTTTTTAAAACTCGTATCTACCACTGCAATGTTGATTCTATGGGCACCGTGAGTTTGGACATCTTGAAGGATGGTTGGAGTCCGGCCCTAACAATTTCAAAGGTGCTTCTTGCGGTTAGATCTATTTTCACAACCCTTGACCCATGTGAGTACTTCTGCTCACTTTGGGACTGTTTGAGGTAGGTTTTTAGGTTCTCAATTCTCTAAGTTTGAATCGAATGATATTATTCTCATACTTGGCATGATGCATTGTTCTTCTTATTCTAGTCCCTTGATACACTTATTTTTCTAGTAATACAGTTATTCCTGGTATTTCTCGCTTGTACTTGGCAGACAGAGCTAAATATGATGAATTAGCTGCAGAATGGACCCTCCGATTTGCGAGGTGAATTTTATAACACTTCGCTTATTAAAACATTTGTATCCTTAATTAGCAAAATAGTATTTGGTTTTATTTACACAATCAACACCTTGCATCATATTTAATGATGTCTCAGTTGTAAATACGAATTATACGTTGCAGTTGATTTTTTTTGTTTGAAGTTCTTGGTTTGCATTGAAATGGGTATATAATAACTCCCCAAAACTTGATTTTTCCCATATTTTGCATGGTTTTGAGTTAAGTTTAGCTTGTTGTGCAAGACTAAGAGATGATCTAAAAGAGTGAGTTGTATAAATGAAAATGATAAAAGTATAGTGGAGAAAATAAAGGCCCATTATAGTCTTTGGGCGCAATTTGAGAATGGATGAAAGTAACTATGTGGTGTGCGTTATAAAAGGGATGATTGTCAATGTACGGACTCTGGAACAAGTGTCGGGACTCGCGTACAAATATGTGACTTAGTCAATGATTTATCTAATTTTTATCTCAAGGACACGAAGCTATGCCTAAGTATTAAAATTTGTCCCTCTATTTCTTTCTGGTTTCTAGAATATATTGTTTTCAAAGTGCCTTGAGAAATTTCTGAAATGACACCATGCCGACTTCACGGTAATCAAAATACATGTGCTTATCAATGTCCAAATAAACATGTCAGAACACAGATTTTAGAATCTTATCCAATTGTTGAGTGTGCGACACGAGTATCTTATAATTTTATAAGGATGCATGTAATGTAGTTGACAATATATAAATGAGAAAGGAATTAAATTTTTTCCAACGGGCAATTCAGCTTTTTGGCGTGTATTTGTACTATTGTAGTGTCCAAGTATTTGGGACCCTAGTTGGTATCACCTGCAAAGTGTTCTAATTTATATTCACACGAAGTTAGGGTGATGTATTTTATGCTTCTTGCTGTATTTCGGATATTATGCGCAATAAAATCATGCACAAACAAAAAGATATTGAATTCCCTGGACAATATCGTTCTATATTTTATCTCACTAGATAAAATGGAAAAATCTAGAAACACGTGTTAGCAAATGTGTCCTTGGTTAGATGACCAATTTTTACAGTTAATAGAGGTGGTATCATCTTCTAGCTAATTGTATAATACGCTTATTCTTAACTTATTTTGATGGTTATGAGTCACTCTTGATCATGCTACATGCTATATTTGGAAGTGCATGCTATATTTTGGAAGTAATATTTCTAGGTTCAGTTCAGTCCTTACTAAAAATATTAAACTTGTAGACCATGGCTTTCTGCTGTGTTTGGATGCTGCTGTAGAGTTGATAAGTCATCAATGTAGTCTTCACTTCTTCGTTATCGACATTTCACAGATGAAGGATAAATCTACAATACAAACCACATATCGTAAGCAAAGTTATGAGATTTCAGGGTAAAATGTCACGAACTGTTGTGGTATACAGTAGTTACCGACTCAGAGGGATGTACCGTACACGATGTGCCCATTACAAAGATTTATGGTTATGGTATGAATGTTGTCGCTTTTCTGTCACACCCCATCCCGGAAAACACCAAGCTAAATTATTTTCCGAATGGGATGGACCCACACCTTGGCCCTGCTCAAACAGTAAATAAAAACACCAGCCAGGTGTCCAACTCATACAAAAAAAACTTAACTTGCATATATACGGAATTAACAATCATACAAGACGTGCCCACAGGTATTTACAACATATACAAGCTCCAAAAATAGGCACACAATCAAAAGAGTCAAAAGCCTAGACTACTATATACATCGCTCCCGTCTAGACTCTGCAGTGGACCCGCGTGCCGTCACGCACCTGAAAATAAATCACTGTGGGGGTGTGAGCTATCAACATGCTCAGTGAATGTTCTCATCCATAATAAGAGAAGCAATAAAGACAAGTGCTATCAAACAATTAAAACAAGAATATTCAGCCCCACAATAACGTCCATTACGTAGTACTCATAACGCCACTAAGGCAATTTCCATATCTACGCCACTAAGGCAATACTCTTTAAGCCACTAAGGCAATAGTTGTCACGCCACTAAGGCAATATTCTTTACGCCACTGAGGCAATAGTTGTCACGCCACTAAGGCAATATTTAATAACGCCACTAAGGCCATATTATAACGCCACTAAGGCTATGATCATATTCTCGCTTAGGAGCTCCTGCCAAATGTTAACCATTTCAATACGAAAAATAATTCTACACCGTGTCTCATCTTCCGCTATTAAAAATAAGAACACCCACCTCGAGGTCCAGCCAAAAAGGTACCAACACGAGCTCACTCCCTACGTGGAGTCGTGGTGCTCGTCGCCGCCTCCGAACCTGGCGTGTAGCACATTAATCCACTTATGTCAGTAGGAATATTGAAATACTCGTAAAAAGAAAGAATTGCAACCATTACTCTAGCATCATGTTCCTTCTAAACAAGGCCCAAGATAATTTCCAGCACACTTAAGAATAGAAAAACAAATCAATTGCATATCCACAAGCCACTAAATTAGACAACACACAACTTAATATAACAATATAAATTTTGTACACTTGCCACACAAGATAAAATTCCCATTTGATAGCCATGGGAAATCTACGTCCCCTGTTGCAGACCAAACCCAATTTCAACTCTGGACAAATTAATCTTTTTTTAGCCTTTTGACTTGCATCCCCGCAGAATACCAAGAAATTCAACACTTAATATACTTTTTTCCAATTACGAACCACAAGTTCAGCACCTGTTTCTCAGTTTCAGCATCTTAGATATCCATTTTTCCGGCAAAAATCACATTCCTAACGACTGTAGACATAGGTTCGAACCTTGTTTATCCACTCCAACCAGATAATCAAGTAACATACTCTAATTTCACCAAACAAAGCTCAGTTTAAGTATCTAAGAAATCTATTCTCAGCACCAAAAATCTGCGTTGAGTCCATAAAAGAATACATTTTTTTTCCTTTATTCAAATACCACACAAACCCTAGAGTCAATTAGAGAAAGGTGTAAACAAATCATAATACCAAGTTAAGAAGACAATTAGAGCACTTACCACAAACCTAATTTTTCCTTCCTTTTCTTTTTTTTCCCTTTTCCTTCTCTGCGTTTTCTGTTTCTACTACCCTTTTTGTTTTGTTTCTTTCATCAGATATATATCACATACACACACATGCACAACAAATGCTCCCTTGAGCTCCACGTGCACACCAGCACATCAAATCCTCTTTTTTACAACTACCCCCTTCTAGTTTAGGAAAATCACTTAAAAACCCACACACAAATAAAAAAAAAAATAAGAACTTCTTTTTTAAATGTTCTAGTTTTTTTTTTTAATTTTAAAGGTTGGGTCTCACAAAGGTTCTGTTCACCTTCTCACGAATTTGTGTCCAACACTTAGTCTCCACAGCCCTTCTTGCTCTCAAGCTTCATCACGGCCTTTCCGGATACCTCTCATTAGTGCCAAAACAACTCAATTTCCTGCACATTAAGCACAAACACAAAAACCAACCACGTGCACGCATTAAATGGAAAATGAGAATTAATTGCACGTCTAACGCGCTAATTTCCCTACTTAGGCGCTTAAATTCATGAATTCCGCGCGCCTATCACATCCCCCAACTTGAGCGTTGCTAGTCCCTAGCAACGAACGAAATAAAGAATAACAAAACAAGAAAATAAAACTCAATAAGGGATACGAGGGTTATGCAACTTGTATAAAAATCAAGTGAACATGAAATTTCCTCTCACTGCCACCTTTAACCCATTCACATGCATGCCCTAGCTATAATTCGAACAATTCGGCATCAAAACAATTGTAGAGATAAACATGCCCCCACAAAGTCACAATGTCACTTTCGCTCACCGGAACACTCAACATCCCATGCGAGGCGCTCGGCGACCAACGTGAGATGGAACAAAAATCACCACGTGCCAATCAAAACAACGCCAGTTATAACAATGAAAGATCAACGAAATTAAAATACCACACATTCATAGCTAAATATAAAACATGCATGCAAGAGAGTTAACAACGTGCATCGGGTCAACTAAGGACTTCATTGGGCTTATAACGACCGTGGTTGCAAAAAGAAAAAGAACATGCAAAGGGTGGCGGCCTATAGAAGCGCATGGATAACCTACCAAGACTGACCGCCACCTTGACTCCGGCACCACACCGGTGCTCAACATAAAACATTAGTTATAAACATAACGAAGTACGGGTTATTACACAACACATGAAATGACACGACTCTAACCACCGACTCACATCACATGAAATAACACATAAAATGACAGGACTCGACAAAGACACATAAAATAACACCACCACCTAGCTTTATGCATCACGAAAGTCCAAAATCAATCCGAACTGCTCTCGGCAAAGTCGTCGCTGACCTCCAAGTCTGGAAACTGAGGCGGCTAATAAAGAGCTGAGGATTGCCTTATAACATGATCATACAATCAGTTATTATGATGTGCCAACAAGCAGGTGTTGATTCCTCCCAACTTGCCTCAACTCCCTTTTATTCTGCATTTTCTGCTCCTTTTTTTTTTACTTTTCTTTCTCCTTTTTTTTTTAACTACGCTTTATGGCTTAAAAGCTGGGTTTCGTTCAAAATATGACACCCATCAACACTTCTTCTCTTTTACTTCTGATGACAACGATGCTCCAAATCCAATGCAATAAGACACCCATGATGCACAAAGCTAGACCCTCCAACTACAATCCAACCCATACACCGGTTTTCTAGGCTAGACTCAGGAACTGACTCGGACTGATTTAAAGTTGATCAATGGAACTCATATGTGGTCTAATCACACAAGAACTGCCTTGTTTCATCCCCTAAGCCTGTTTCCAACTCTCACAACATGCATGCAAAATATTCAGACTATGACAAGTGGTACAAACGCCTACTATTTTGTGCAATTGCAGAAATCGATAAACAAAGAAACATGGGAATACTTTTAGGGACACACTGTGAACTAAGTGGGAACACCTACTCAATATTGCTTATGGTGCGAAAGTATTCAAACAGAGATGCCAGATATATGCATGTAAATGAGTTGAATAGGCAAACAATGAGACAAGAATCTAACATGCTCACCTAACTCATACAAACAGGCATAACAATCGTATCCCCATACATAAAATAAAAATAAAAATAAAAATAAAACAGACCCCTAAACCAACTAACAACGCTCAACGCAAAAGTAATTGTGTACAAAGTACATCCCTTCCTCCAACTTGAAATGCGCATGGTCCCCAAAGCATGAAGACCAAGAAAAGTAAGAATAAAGAGAAGGAAAAAGTGAACCTGGGGTGGCAGCCAACCACCATGACCTCGGCCGATGTTCTAGGAATTTGTCGCTTTTGCATTCCTCGTCATTGCAGCTGCTCCAGGGCGTGCTCCTTCGGACCCAAATAGTGGGACCACAGCTAGTCACACAAGGCCGCGCTGGGGGCTTCGGGCTGACAACCGCCACACGTAATGGCACTCATGACTTAGAGCTCCTGAATGCCTCCATCTCCCCAGCGGTGAGGCCTAATCTACCAAGGCTGGAGTGGTAGCACGCGTACCCTGCCAAAAGACTGAAACCACAACTACCGAGAACATGCAATTGGCATTAGTCCTGCCCGGCGCGTGTTATCCGAGCCACAAACAAACAAAATAAGAATAATAAAAAAAAATAAAAGGAAAAGAACACCACCAGACATTCACGCAGTCTCACGTGTCATACTTTTCTTCCCGTGTCAAGCGGATGAGCGAGAAACGGGTGGCTATACAAGACCATTATGCTTTTTTTTTTTTTTTTTTTCTCTTTTCAATTTCCCCTTTTTTTTTTCCTCTTTTTTTTGATTTTATTGTTTAACAAGATATAAAAGAACAAGTATATAAAGATTGTGCTCAAAACCCAAGTCAATGATGGGTACCCCTATCGCTAGGAGTCGGGTCCACTTCTCAATGAAGAGAGTGGTACGCAAAAGCTACCCGTCAGAACTTAAAACAATGGAGCGCCCAGCGGCTCAAGAACTGGGTCCCAAGCGGCACCACATACATCATCTACTGCTAGCCTCTCCATCAAATTTCCTACCTCTGAAGAATCTAAGAATGACGCCCCCTTGGCTATCTCCAGAAGATCCTTATACAAAAGATTATCGACATGCTCCTGCACTAGCGTGTCGATCAAACACACCTCATCATCCTTGACTCGGCTATCCGCATTAAACATTTTCACCTCCATTTTCAAGTCCCCAAATGACAATTGGACTTGTCCAGTTTTGCAATTCATGATAGCACTGGAGGTGGCTAAAAATGGACGACCAAGAATGATGGGAGTCTTTTCTAAAACCTCAGGATTTTGGCAAGTGTCTAGAACAATGAAATCCGCAGGAAATTGGAACTCACCTACCTGAATCATCACATCCTTCACCACACCCTTTGGTACTCTCACACTCCGGTCAGCCAACTGTAGTGTGACTGGAGTGGCTTTCAGATCCCCTAGGCCTAACCTCAAGTATACTGAATAGGGAAGCAAGTTAACACTCGCTCCTAAGTCCAGCAATGCCTTATCGAATGTCTGGCCTGCGATATCTATGGTAATGGTGGGACACCCAGGATCCTTGCACTTTGCAGGAATCTCAGTCTGAAGAATGGAGCTCACCTGCTCAGTCAGAACTATATTGTTCTGACTCTTGTGCTTTTTTGTGCAAAGGTCTTTCAATACCTTCGCACACTGGGGAAAGCACTCAATCGCCTCCATCAAAGTGATAGGGAATTGCACCCTCTTGAAAAGTTCAAACATCTTATGGTTCATATTCTGCTTAGGTTTCACCGCCAACCTCTGGGGGAATGGAGCTACTGGCACAGCTGGCGGTGTTGGAGTCGTGGGGGCTGCAGCTGCAGGCACCACCACCTCAGGTGACTCCTCATCATCCTTTACCTCTTTCCTAAGGACATCAACAATATCAGGAGTTGCCCTTTGTGCATCAACCGGCTCCGGGGGTGAAGCTGGTTTCTGCTTTGGCGGGATGGACTTATCGATCTCCTTACCACTTCTGAGAATGGTGATCGACTTAGCCTCCTCTTGATTCGGGTTATGAGCATTAGGACCTAAATAATTTTCCAAATAATGGGCACCTGCTGTACTACCCTGGGCCGGAAACCTACCTTTCTCGTGATGCAGTTGACCGACAACCGCAATGAGTTGTGACATTTGGGTTGTAAGGGCCCCAATTTGTTGTCTCGTTTCCGTCTGAAATGTCATCTGTGACTGCATCAGGGAATTGACCGTATCATCTAACTTATGATCACGCGCGGTCATCTGTGAATAACCTGGGGGAGGACCACGAGTGGATGGACCTGCCCCCCTACCAAGTTGTGGCTGGTAGTGAAATGGAATGACCTGGCCTTGAGGAGGCCTGGACGATTGGGCCTGTTGAAACTGCTGCGGCGGAGGTAGCGCAAAGGATTGCGCTTGGCCTCCACCTACGGGTCTGGAGTCTGACCACCCAAAATTGGGGTGATCCCTCCATCCCGGATTATACGTGTTAGAATAAGGATCCCAAGTCCTGACTGCATTAACTTCCTCTTGGTTAAAATGATTTGCCCCCTTGGCGGCAATAAACCCAGGGCAAACGGTCGCGGTGTGCCCTTTACATTCACACCATACACATACTTCCTCAATTGATACCTCATTAACTGGACGAGCCTGCCTCACCTCTAGCTCCTCTAATCTCTGAGCCATTTTCTCAACCTGAGCCTGAAGTCGCTGGTCACGAATGGTAACCGGGACAACGTTGGACCCAGAAGGTCCGGATCGCTCAAAATCGGATGGTTCTAAAGCCCTCTGCCTATCAGCTAGGTCATCTAAGAAATCCCAAGCTTGGTCTGCTGTTTTGGACAAGAAATCGTCCCCTTTGCAAGAATATTCTATGTGCTGAACTGACTCAGAGTTGAGCCCCAAGTGAAAGAAACCGACTAACTGAATTCTCTCAAAGCCATGGTGTGGCAGCCTTAGGAGCAATTCCTTGAAACGCTCCCAAGCCTTGAGAAATGACTCATCCCTCTCCTGCCTAAAACCTTGGATTTGACGCCTATAACTCTTAGTCTTAGCCTCAGAAAAGTACTTCCTATAAAAGGCGTCACGCACTTGTGCCCAAGTGGTGAAGGACTGAGACTTTTGCATTCGGAACCATAGAAGCGCACCATCCCTCAATGTCGCCTCAAAAAGCTTAAGGCACGCATTCTCATTTTGGGTATTAGATGCAAGGTTGCGCACCAATCCCTCGAATGTCTGCACATGCTCGTACGGATCATCGCACTCCCTCCCGTGGAAACTAGGGAGACTATTAAGGACACCAGGTTTAACTGTAAAGGCATTGCGTGCCTCTTGTGTCTCTTGAGGGAACACAATGGGTCCGAGAGGAGTGGTCCTCTCAGGATGTATGTGCTGCCTCAACGATGGCTGAATAGCTACTTGCCGATCTCCCATCTCGACGGATTCTAATTCTGACTCCGAAACTGACTCTGAAACTGACTGGAAAAGCGGATTGCTGACACTGACTGACTCAAAAGGCAAATCTATATAAACACCACTAATGGGAATAGACTCTGACTGGTACTCAGCTAAGTCTGACTCTAAACTAGAAGATGAAGAACTAGAAAACACAGGTTGACTCGACTCCAGTTCTTTTCGAACTAAACGATGTGTCGGGTCGCGATAATAAAGAGGGTCCTGTTTAAGGGACACCTTCTTCTCTCTACCTATGGTGACTCAACTAAAAGACAAAAGACACGAAAACTCACACTCTAAAACACACGTCGCCGTCCCCGGCAACGGCGCCAAAAATGCTTGACCGACCGGGTGTTAATAAAATTAAACTAAAAATGCGTCCCAAGCGTAGGACTCTCGACCAGTGTAGCACAATAATTCCGGAAGTACCGGAGTCGAACCACAGAGACGGACGGACGGTGCTGACTCAAAAGTGTTGAATTCTAGTTTTAATTGGCTCTTAGGTAGCCACCCCTTGTTTGACTGGTTTGATTTACTAATTACTGAAGAAATTGACCTCTAATGAATTAAAAAGGAGAGCGCAGCCGTGGGAACCCAGCGTCTGCAACTAGCCTAACCAATGTTTACTCGGGCCACAATGATTCGATTTACTGATTTTAGAATTGGAAAATATTCCCTAACGAATGCGCACCACCTGTCACCAATTTCCGTGCGCATTCGAAATCTGGCAATGCCTGGGTTCGTTCGTTAGAAAGATTTCGTTTCCTAAAACTGCTCAAAATTGAATTTATTCAGCCACGAGGTAAAACAATGATTGGACTAGCCACGTGACGCTTCCATCCCGCGGCCGCACCCTATGCGACTACTCACACATGATTATAATGAACGCAATAACAAAAATAAGAGAAAACCTAAATCTAAACATATTTAAATAATCGAAATAGCAAGAAGAACGGATACCACAATTAAACTGAAGCAACTATTGATTAATGAAGCAAAAACACCAATCCGATGCTGGAAATCCGGAACAGAACTGAAGGGAACTTGAATCTCGTACTAGAACTAGAAGAACTGCAGCCAAAAAGTTAAGAGCGATGCAAAATAAACAAAACGTTGTTATTAAAAGCTGCTAAAAACCTAAGTAAAAACGTACGTAACCTAATTCTGAGTTAAAACGGGGTATTTATACTAACCCCTATTAAAATCCTAAAACCAATCGAAATCGGACCCCGGACGACCAAAACGGCGCCGTTTCTAGGCCTGATAAGCCACCGGTAGCGCTACACCAAAAAGGGTGTAGCGCGTGTGTTGACCGAGTTGACTCGCCGTTCAGCCGTTGACCATTAATGCCTTAGGTAGCGCTACACCAAAAATGGTGTAGCGCTCGCCATCTCTCTGGTCACTTCGTGCCCCATTTTGTGCCACTTTTGAGCGCTCTACCAAATCTCCTGTAGCGCTCACTAAGGTTGTCACACCCCATCCCGGAAAACACCAAGCTAAATTATTTTCCGAATGGGATGGACCCACACCTTGGCCCTGCTCAAACAGTAAATAAAAACACCAGCCAGGTGTCCAACTCATACAAAAAAAAACTTAACTTGCATATATACGGAATTAACAGTCATACAAGACGTGCCCACAGGTATTTACAACTTATACAAGCTCCAAAAATAGGCACATAATCAAAAGAGTCAAAAGCCTAGACTACTATATACATCGCTCCCGTCTAGACTCTGCAGTGGACCCGCGTGCCGTCACGCACCTGAAAATAAATCACTGTGGGGGTGTGAGCTATCAACATGCTCAGTGAATGTTCTCATCCATAATAAGAGAAGCAATAAAGACAAATGCTATCAAACAATTAAAACAAGAATATTCAGCCCCACAATAACGTCCATTACGTAATACTCATAACGCCACTAAGGCAATTTCCATATCTACGCCACTAAGGCAATACTCTTTACGCCACTAAGGCAATAGTTGTTACGCCACTAAGGCAATATTCTTTACGCCACTAAGGCAATAGTTGTCACGCCACTAAGGCAATATTTAATAACGCCACTAAGGCCATATTATAACGCCACTAAGGCTATGATCATATTCTCGCTTAGGAGCTCATGCCAAATGTTAACCATTTCAATACGAAAAATAATTCTACACCGTGTCTCATCTTCCGCTATTAAAAATAAGAACACCCACCTCGAGATCCAGTCAAAAAGGTACCAACACGAGCTCACTCCCTACGTGGAGTCGTGGTGCTCGTCGCCGCCTCCGAACCTGGCGTGTAGCACATTAATCCACTTATGTCAGTAGGAATATTGAAATACTCGTAAAAAGAAAGAATTGCAACCATTACTCTAGCATCATGTTCCTTCTAAATAAGGCCCAAGATAATTTCCAGCACACTTAAGAATAGAAAAACAAATCAATTGCATATCCACAAGCCACTAAATTAGACAACACACAACTTAATATAACAATATAAATTTTGTACACTTGCCACACAAGATAAAATTCCCATTTGATAGCCATGGGAAATCTACGTCCCCTGTTGCAGACCAAACCCAATTTCAACTCTGGACAAATTAATTTTTTTTTAGCCTTTTGACTTGCATCCCCGCAGAATACCAAGAAATTCAACACTTAATATACTTTTTTCCAATTACGAACCACAAGTTCAGCACCTGTTTCTCAGTTTCAGCATCTTAGATATCCATTTTTCCGGCAAAAATCACATTCCTAACGACTGTAGACATAGGTTCAAACCTTGTTTATCCACTCCAACCAGATAATCAAGTAACATACTCTAATTTCACCAAACAAAGCTCAGTTTAAGTATCTAAGAAATCTATTCTCAGCACCAAAAATCTGCGTTGAGTCCATAAAAGAATACATTTTTTTTTCCTTTATTCAAATACCACACAAACCCTAGAGTCAATTAGAGAAAGGTGTAAACAAATCATAATACCAAGTTAAGAAGACAATTAGAGCACTTACCACAAACCTAATTTTTCCTTCCTTTTCTTTTTTTCCCCTTTTCCTTCTCTGCGTTTTCTGTTTCTACTACCCTTTTTGTTTTGTTTCTTTCATCAGATATATATCACATACACACACATGCACAACAAATGCTCCCTTGAGCTCCACGTGCACACCAGCACATCAAATCCTCTTTTTTACAACTACCCCCTTCTAGTTTAGGAAAATCACTTAAAAACCCACACACAAATAAAAAAAAAAATAAGAACTTCTTTTTT
>BPLS01019157.1:0-17823 GCA_019656275.1 Rhododendron kiyosumense
TCCTTTGCTACTCTGTTCTTTTGCCATTTTTACTGGAATTCCCTGGATAGAAGCTTTGATGTTTACTCTCCAAAGTTTTTTTTTTTTTTTTTTTTTTTTTTTTTTTGATCGGCAAAAAAATTTTATTAAGAAAACTTGACAAAGGGTACATCAAGTTGGGGGGAGGGGAGAGAATTCCAACCAAGGTTGGAAGACAAAGGACCGAGGTCCAAATCGAAACACCTAAGGGACTCAAAACGCCCATACCTAACATAATAAGCCCAAACCAGGAATCAAAACCAAAACCTAAACCAAACAATTGGCGGGTAGTTGTGAACATAGTGTTGTGAATTATGACTGCTTCTGGCGTGTGACACCCATGGGTTTTTATTTTAGTAACAATGACAAGGATTACAAGTTCGCAATATCTTGGCAGGGCCGGCCAGGGGGTAAGCTCCGCAAGCCGGCTGGCTCGAGCAATCCCCCGGCAAGGGGCAACAAAAAAAAAATTTTGTATGTATAAAAAAAAATTAGAAATCCAGCAAAAAAATATATTCAGGAGCAACCAAGCAAAAAGTTAGGCTTGGGCAATCGAAATGTCGGGGCCGGCACTGGATCTTGATAAGTGAGTCATTGTGCGTTGAATGTACACAACATATTATGAAATTTTAATATGATGCAAAAGAACATGTTTATGCCATCTAAACCGTATATATGTCCTACACTTGTTGAATGTTGTGTATCTAACTTGAACACTTCTATTGTAACGCCCCCAAAATTTGGGTACGTTAAATAAAACATTTTATTATAAAAACAAAGCAAGTCCAGCTCGTTATTACATCATAAACCTTACAAAAGTACTTTTATTCAAATAACAAAAGGATCTAGGGTTCCTAACTACAGTTCTTCTTGCTTCTCCATTCTAGCCCGCTCCTCGGCTCCGAACGCCTCCAAAGTGAATAGTTCGTCCTATTCGTCTATCAATTCTGACATATTATACCGGCGTCGCCACCCATATAATATGCCAGGGTCACCAAAAAGGTAACACCATGAGCTACGAAGGCTCAGTAGTAAAATCCTAATACTAGCATCGATTTCCATATGATAAGCACATAAGCAGTGATAAAAAGACAATAGTGCTAACACTTTCACAATTGCTTTGTAACTATCGTCGGTGTCGACTCGTCGTAAACCATGTCGTTATTACCCTTTTTCAAAAAACACATTTTTAACTCACTCAACCTCGGTTCCGCCGTTCCGGGTTCCCGAGTATCCTCACAATGGTTCCGCCGCACCGGGTTCCCATTGGCACACATTTGCATTGGCTCCTCTCCGCGGATAACCAAGCTATACCTCACCATGGTTCCGCCGGTCCGGTTTCCCATGGGAACACACACAACTTCACAATGGTTCCGCTATTCCGGATTTCCATTGGAACACACACACCCACATAACTCACATAACACCCTTGAAATGGTCATTATGTAGTGTCAAAAATATTTTCAACCGGGAAAACACATTTCTCTTGTCAACCACACCCTAGGTGCCATGTTTCTACTTTTCTCGGTTTTCGTGTCACGTTCTCATGCAAGACTCCGCGTGTGAGACTTTACATACAACATGCATTCAATCAAGCTTTGAAATAGTACAATAAGAACATCTAAGTAACATAGCATGCTTGAATTCCATAAACGACAAAATCAGGCATTTTTACTTTTTCATCTATGATCAAGTAACTTTTTAAACTTTGGGAAAATTAAGTAGAGATTCAAGTAGCGATTTTTAAACTACTTATCGAAATTAAAGTAAGCATTTAACTACTTGAAAAATAGGTAAGGATCACTACCGTTCTTCTAGGCGGTGGTTTGGACGACGGTTTTGATTTCGGTGGCGTAACGACCCTCGGATTGCTTCGAAAGGAAAAGTTTTGGATTTCTTTTCCTAGAAACAACTTCCTAACTTTTACTAAACTACTTTAAGAATCGATGGATGGTTTTGGAAGTAGTTTAGTGGTTTCGCTCAAGAACTCTCAAAAACAAAGAAAGTTTTGAACTTTGGACAAGAATACTAGAAATTCTAGAGAGAAGGAAGAGCAATGCTTGAGGTGTGAGTTCAAGGCATGGAATAGCTTGCTATTTATAGGCAAACTTTGGCCCTCTCCTCTCTCTCAAGGCCGGCCCCCCTCTCTCTCTTTCTCCCTCAAATTTTGACACATGTAAAGCCAACTTTGAAAGATCAAAGGCAAATCCCTAGGCTTGCATGGCTATGGTGTGTACTAGATTTGATTCTTGGATTACTTGAATGGTGGAGATGAGAATTGTACAAGATCTAAGGGTTTAAACAATTGCAAGGTGTTCAAAGGAGTACAATGGAGTTAAGATTTGGCTTGGAAGAGAATAAATCTCAAAGATTGGAAGTACATTGGTGATTCAATGCCAAGTACACAACAAATCTCCCTCCTCCTCTTCTCCCAACCGGCCCCCCCTCTCTCCCTCTCACTCTCTTGCCAAGTGTACTATATATATATACTAGCGAATGCCCGTGCCTGAAGGCACGGCTCAATCGATCAGCTCATGCAAATAAATTATGGACTCGCGTGCAATATATCAACTCCTGCTCAACGAATCCAACTATGTGAAAAACAATAACCTAAGCATATTCATTGACCTGTTTAACTTGAATCGGCAAATAAAGAACAAACAATTTTCTAATCCCTTCTGCTAGAATTTTAGTACTTCTGTTTAAGAACAAAAGAAGAAAAATAAAAATTGGTCAACCAAATAAATCATCCACCCAATAGAGTAACACAAAATGAAGAACTAACAAACTTACCTGTAACATCAACATGGAGAACTAAACAATTGTACTCCACAGTATAACTGAATCCATAAGTTGTAGATTCCGTGGATCAAAAAAAAAAAAGTTGTAGATTCCCAACCGGATGATAACAGTTACATTTTTTTTAAACAAACACCCACGTTCACTATGAAGCTTACAAAACTACTTTCAACGGTAAAACAACTCCAACCTTCCATCCTCAGAGTCAAACCAAAACTTCGTAAGAAAGCTATAGACATATTAGCTTCCAACACAAATAGCATCTCATTAGAGCAGATAGTACACCCAATTTTTTTAAAATATAAGTGGAAGCATACCCTCAAAAAATATTCAAGGCCAGACGTCTACGGCGTCGATGCTGCCACTTAATCATGCCTGGAAGTAATTCAAATAAAATTATGAGAGAACTTGAATTAACATGAATTCCTAGAACTTGAAATCAAATCTCACCAAAAAAAGAGAGAATTTGGTTCACACCTAAAAGAAATAGACCCAGAGACACATTGATTTAACCAAGAACATGTAAACCTTTAAAGCTGAATTTTATCCTTTTATATTTTCAAGCCACAAAAGTCTAAAGCTAAATTTTCCTCAAACTGTGCCCAAAAGAGAGTGGAGAATAGAATCATTTATCGAGGTATACTCAAAGCTAAAAACCAGATGCACTCAAATCTAAAACAATAAAGTAATGATCGATGGCATATTAAAGTCAATATGACACTCGATTTCAATGGCGTCCATAGCTTTCCCATCTACAGCTTCGGGAATTACGTTCGATGGTGTCCAAAGATTTTTCCATTCTTCTTCAGTTGATTTCATGATAATTTCTTTACTTTTGGGTAATAAGGTCAAATTCTATTTTTTCTATTTTATTTTTTTAGACAGATAGATACTTTTAAGAGGAAAACCAATGGTAATAGCATAAGGTTAAAAGAAACCAAAGCAAACTACCAAAAATTAGATGTAAAATTCACATCTAAAACCTCTCAAACAAATGAACTGAATGACTTACCTATTCAATGGTGTCCACACCATTTCTTTCTCCATTTTCTACTACCTTATATAGATTATAGACTCAATAAATGCCCCATCTTCTCAACTTTTGTTCTTTTTCCATAGGATTATGTATATAAGAGACAATATAATGAGATTTTAGGAGAGGCACCTGCAATCGAACAATGAGAAATTTGGACATTGAAAACTTTTTTTCCCCTAATTAATGCGCCACCAATTTCTTAAGGATCTGAAAAAGAAAAAACAAAATGAAGTTCAAGAATAGATAGGGAAACTCATGGACAACCTAAAGTACCCGATTTTAGGGAACCACGTATATATCTTGTTGTTTGTGTGTGTTTCAAGGATCTTACTTATACTTACAGTCAAACTTCCATGAGAGAAATGGTGTGCACTCCCCTTTAATCGTGCGAAATGGTGACGAAAAGAAATATTTCAGTTTCTGACAAATACACACCAGCATCCAAACTGACCCTCTTTATCAAAAGCCACCTGTGTTATCAACATACACTTCTTTTGGGCTTTTACTACCGAATAGGAAAGGTAAGAGAATATTGGTACTTTAGGTAAGAAAATATACGTGGTAGATTTAAAACAAAGAAAATAAAACATATGGTAGATTTACATATCGCTTTACCAACTTGTGGCTAATGAATGTCTAGGAGCAATATTTATGTCATAATTATTATCCCAAAACTCATTAAAAAAGTAGTAGTATTACTACAGCACTAATATCTATTTTCCAAATAGAAGATAGAAACATGTATACCTGTGCTGTGAGTTTTCCTTTCCACTGACCGCAGTGCTTTGTTTTAGAATTCGTTCTCATTCTCGTCGTGCACGTTGCGCAAGAGTTGATTTTGATATCTCTTTACCAGATTGTGCCTAAAAGTATGTATAGCAACTCTGATTAATTATTGTAATCTCAATACTATTTAAGAAAGTAGAACAAAAATTCTCTGTCTACCAAATCAAGTCAATGGGTCATACAATATTGTCCCAAAACTTAATAGTTAGTTGACTCCCATTTTTTTCCTGAAATAAAGATAGAAGGTACACCAAAGGGTCATACCCGTGAATATTCTTCTCCATTGGCCACATGTGTTGGCTTCCGTTTGCTAGCCATTGTCTCTAATTCGTCGTACCCTATAAAGAATCATAACACATGATTGCTTCAAACAAAAACACCCTCGCACTGCCCCATTGACATCCTAACAATTATGATATGAGCAGCAACAAATAGCATAAGCAAGAATATATCCAGCAGAAAACAGTAGAAATCTTAATTGGAGCCCAGGAGCCCAACACCTGTATGGTAGAACTGAGCACCATTGACAGGTAGCAGCAAATTTTTTAGTTCCAGAAGAAGCAGCAAGCATCAGATGGTATCATAAATTCAGCACCAACTTGGTCGTGCTAGTTGAGCTCCATTAATCAGAATAGGAGTCCCTAACAGACAGCCGACAACACCACATATCCAACCACTACACCAGAATTGAATCCCCCCACATCCATATTGCAAACAACCAATAGAAACCAAACTTTGTGGTAATGATTAAAAGTTCAAACCCAACTAAAGAAAGATGTGGTTCCCTACCAAACTTTGTGATTTTCAGTTGGTGCTTCAGTTCAAAATATCTATGCTAGCTTTCAAGTCCAACAAAGACTCCAAATAGAGTCATTTGTGGGGTGCTGCACAATATAATATTACTCACTTAACTCTCACAAATGGAGTACTAAAAGGCAATGGAGCACTCTGCTGGTGTGAACCGCGGGAATAGAAAAGCTTCAATTGGCTTGGCGTAGACGAATGGCCGGCAACAACTTAATTGGTCTCGTAATGGACTGAAGCATTATTTCTTTGAAAATTGAGGAGCTCAAGGAACACTATGCCATTCAACTGACCCACGTTGCAGAAGGCATAGTAGTTGAAGCTAATGAACTATGACAGAGCAATTTTAATATCCAGTCTCAATTCTATTTGTATGAGGCATATTTACAAACACCTTGGATGCATTAAACTAAGGAACTTCCGGTTTGTCCGAAGACTACCGCCCGAACATATCGATTACAAATTGGGTACACACAATGCATGTGCGAGTTGGTCCTATTCTATACTGCAACTAAACATGTGAACAGGGCATGAATCAAAGTACTGGAAAAATCATTTGAGACGAAAACAACACAATCGGATTATACAACGTACAGGGCATGAATCAACATTGCACAAAAAAAATATAAATAATTACGTATTATAGGAGTTAGTCAACAATTTGCCTCTGCACGATAATCTATATAATCCGTAACTGTCTCTCTCCTGTCAAGGACGAAAACGAAACTGTTTAGCATTATGGGATATAGGTATAATCAGCCGTGCTATTTTGATAACCCTTAACTATTCATTTCCAAATAGCAGTCAGATTAAAGCATAATACTTACTTAAAAGACAGGCGGGAGAAAGCAGTAATTGATGTTGGGTCGTTAGGGATTGGCGATCGGCCGGCGTGGGGAGATTGAGGTGGTGGCTAACCTGCGTGATGGCAGGCGGCGGAGGCGAAGCTGCGTGAGGGGTAAGGCCGTATTCAGAGAGAGAGAAGGTTTGGAAATCGGATCGTATTCTGGTATTCAGAGAGAGAGAGAGAGAGAGAGGGAGGGGTCTGGAAATGGAAATCGGATTTCCAAATTGGAAGGGGAATGTGTGATTAGAAAATGGTCAAAAAAAAGCTATCAATTTACGGACATGCCATTTTGTAGGATGGAGGGCGGAGATTTATACAGAATGAGGGGATAAATCTAGAGCGTTGGTTGTCTATTGGATTCAAACACAGCTCTGTATTATTATATAGATAGTTGTTATCCAGTGAGGGATCTCTTATCAGTCTACAGTGCGGGCCTCCCATTTTCCAAGCAGATTTCGATGATCCAAGCCGCTCAAAGTGTGCAGAACGTGATTTTAAGGGTACTCGCGAGAAATCAGCAAAAAAAAAGACTGGGAAGGACTTGATCTGAGCATTTTTTTATTGAGCGGCTCGGATCAAGTCCTTCCCGGTCTTTTTTTTTGCTGATTTCTCACGGGTACCCTTAAAATCACGTTCTGCACACTTTGAGCGGCTCGGATCATCGAAATCTGCTCGGGAAATGGGAGGTTTGCACGATAGACTAGTAAGGAATCCCTTACTTGATAATTTGTGTATATATATACACACACACACACAAAACTTCTTATAAGGGAGGCCTTACTGTATTAAAGTGAGGACACCTCTTTCCCGACCAATTTGCGATGATCCGAACCGCTCAATATATTTAGAACGTGATTTTAAAGGTACTTGAAAGAAATCAGCCAAAAAAAAAAAGGCTGGGAAGGGTTTCATCCGAACAGTTTTTTTTTTTTTTTTCGAAGGTTCAAATAAAAACTGCTCGGATGAAGCATTTTTTGGTCTTTTTTTTTTTGCTGATTTCTTGCAAGTATCCTTAAAATCACGTTCTAAATACATTGAACGGCTCGAATTATCAAAATTTGGTTGGAAAATGGGAGAAAATGAGATGCCCGCACTTTAATACGGTAAGGACGCCCTTATAAGAAGTTAAAATTCAATTTTAATTCAGAGCCCGTTCCAGAACACCTTCTTAAAAAATAAGTACTGATTTCACATTTTTAAATTCAAAAATAATGTAAAAGAAAAATATTTTTTAAATTTTTTTGCACCGTATTAAAAATTTTAATGAGATATTTCAAACAAAATCCATATTGCATATTTTTAGATTTTAATAAATCCATTATTTTTTAGCTTAAAATTGCCTTCTTAAAAAATAAATACTTATTCTGCTTTCTGAAACGGGGCCTCAGGCTCTATACAGTTCACAAATTGATCATTAAAATTCCCTCCGAGACAACCTTTTAAGCTTGGAGACAACAATCAATTGAATGAAGAGAGATTCCTTAAGTGATAGAATTCAAAGATGTTGAATTAGTGAGAGAAAGGTTCCGTTTCCACATTTCGTAGCGCTTCGTTGTTGTTTTTTCTTGCATGGTTTTCTTTGTGAACACTGCTGCAGCAGTACCAACGGGTACCAACAGCCACACGTGAGGCTCACTATGGATCCCGCACGAAAAACTTGAGCCGAACGAATAATATTAAAAACAAAATGAGTTGGTATTGCGATAAATCAGCTCAATATGATATGTGTAATTGTTTGATCCAATCTTTCATTATTCATCCAATATTCCCATTTTTCCAATTTTTCAAAAATGAGAAAATTTGATCTAGCACCTACACATATCGAATTGAGCTGATTTTTTTAAACAATGCCTACTCAATTTTTTTATAAATTATTGGACAACTTAGATTTTTTGTACGAAATCTATAATGGGTCCCATGTAACCGTCCACACCCATCGGTAGGGGTAACCAGCGATCCCTTTGCTTCTCTGTTTCTTGCACAACCGTTGTGTTGGTTGTACAAGTAATTCTGACCGTCCAGATGTATTTGAACAGTCTAGATTTTTAAAAAACTCTTTTAGGGAAGAGAAAAATGTAGTGTCGGATCGGTAGGACCCACACAGGTGAGTTGGAGTTGCCACGTTCATTTCTAGGGAATTTCTGAACAATAATTTTACAACCACACTTAGGCCTCGTTCCAGAACACCTTCTTAAAAAATAATTAATTATTTCATATTTTCAAACTCAAATGTAAATAAAAAATTTATTTTTTTATTTTTTTTACACCGTTTAACAGATCTCGATAAAATTTATCAAACAAGATCCATATTGCTAAGAAAATTATTTGCATAAATATATTATTTTTGAGCTTGAAATTGCCTTTTTAAAAAATAAGTACTCATTTTCGGTTCCGGAACGGAGCCTTAGACTTCTGACAAGTGCAGGGAACTCCCTTAGACTTCTGAAATGACACTTCCATCCCTTATTTTTACTGACAATGTCAATATTTCCCTTCCCATCCCTTAACTTGCCCAGGAAGGTGTTAACTTTAACAATGAGATGACTAAAAAGCCCCTCATACCAAAGGCATACAAAGAGGCAGATAATAACTCGTATGATTCGTACTTTACTTTTTTTTTTTATGGCTTTTTTTCGTACTTTACTTTGTTATGTCACATTTCATATTCTGTTTATATATATAGGGGACACTTCATTTCAATCTTTGAAATCAACGGCTCAAATTAGAACAAGAGAATTGTACTCTCCCCCAAGACCACCAAATAATTGTTCCTTTCTCCCGTCAGTTTCTCCGTCTTTTCACATGTCCCCAGAAAAGTACTCTCCTCTCTCTCTCTCTCTGTGTACGATTAAACAAATCAAAGAAAAAAAATTAGACCCACAAAAAAACGTAAAATCACTACGTACTGATGTAAAGTGCGTTCGTCGTCCTCCTCTCGCCATGATGTAAAATCAGATCCCCAATTTGTCCCATTTTCTTGAATGGCGTGTTGAACCCAACAGTTTGTAGAGGGAAAGAAATGAGAAGTTGGCCAGGAATGGTTGCACATCTTTAGATTAATCATCTACAAGTTCATTAGTCACTGCGTTGACAAAGCATCTTTAGATTTTCGTGGGATAAATTAATTGATGAGAAAAAAATTTAAAAAAAAAAACCCGAATTTTTTTCTGTGTGTTTTTTAAGATTGTTGACATACCCACGGAAATCAATACTTTAATCGAATTTCTGGAGAGTAGAGAGAGGGAAATGGAGAATAATGAGCGAGGATGGAAGAGAGGGTTTGGAGAGAGAGAGATTGAGAAAGGAACGATGGAGTGTACAACTTTAGGTTTTAATTTCAGCCCTTGGTTTTAAGGTTTGAGATTGAGTGTCAAATTTTTTGTCTATTCCAACGTACATAATAATACTTGTCATTTGTGAAAAGATGTATCAAGAGTTCACATGAGAAAATCCTTACGGGAGAAATTCTCGTAGAAGATTTGGATCCTCTTTTTTTTGTCTTCCATATTCATGTAAATTACTAAAAAAATCATTGAATTCATCAATCTTATTGTAACTAGTAATGATTTTTTTGCACTTTCCTAAGTTTTGTCATTCAAAGTATTTGTAATATTCTCACGGTATTCTCGTAGAGTACTTTGTTTAATCTTGCTTTTAAGTTTTGTTTGGTATTTTTTGCTTGACATGCGGTCTAAATTACAGAAATTAAAAAGAAACGAATTGTTAGGAGTAAATAACAGAGAATGGTATTTTTACAAACTAATGCATTTATTACTAGTTTGTAAGTACATGAATGCATTAAGGTCTTGTTCTTCCTAAGTTATTGGTGCGGTAATTTCTTGGTGTTTCTAAAAAAAAAAATAATAATAATAATTCTGTGGTGTTATTTTTATTTTTAGACTCCTTTTGTTGAGACTATCAATTAATTAATTCAAAAATTGACATCAATCTTCTTCTTCTTTTTTTTTTTTTGAAAAGACAAATAAAAATACCAAAATCATAATTTGGAACTCTTCTTTCATATCATCATGTGATATTTCATAGTGTATCGTCGACACAAATACTTGATGCTTTTCTCTATGAACAACTCATTTCTGGATCCTTCATCTTCTTTTTTTCAATCACTCGTAAATGGTTCATCCAATCATCCACTTTTTTCCATTCAACTTTTAGACTAAAATCTGAATGAATATTGAGCAAAAATTAGACTATTAGATGAAGTACTTACGATTATCCAATTAAGTTGAATTTTTTTACAAGGCAATTGAAAAATTAGTTTAAAATAAATAGACATTTTAGATTACTGGTGTGAGACCCAAGATGGGTCACAGGCCCACATGAGTCAGTACCAATGGTACCCAACCTGTTGGTATCCATAGTCGAGTCGCATGCTTCAACATATTCAAGTTGATAAAAGAAAACAAATGAAAGAAAGTAAGGATGAGAGTTTTTTTTTGTGTGTGTGTGTGAAACATGTGAAAAATAAGTTAAAACACCTTATTGGCAAGATGAGTAAAATAAACAAAAAAATATCTCATACTATGTGTTGTGGGATGAAAATTGCACCATTGCAACTTAAATTTGGAGAAAATTGCAACAATACTTTCTTTCTTTCTGTTTTTTAAATCGGGCAAAAGTTCTCTTGTTTACTTTAAAAAATGTCTCAAACTCGTTGCTAATTTATAAAAATTAAATGACTGGTTGCTAATTTAAAGACTGCTAGTATTTGTTAGTAACATCTAATATATATAGGTGGCCCCATTTTTGGCCTCACGCGTTGCGGCCGTCGTTGGGCGGCCCGATTCTCGCCTAACAACTTAGTGTAGCATCCGCGACAGATAGGTTTGCTCTGGGTTTTCGGATTTCACTACCGTGGGCAGCTTGTGGAGGTGTGGCGGTTGTCAGTGGGGCAATCTAGTGGCGGTGGTGTGATCTATCAGATGCGGTGGGCAGCGATCCTAGGGTTAGGTTTTTGGGTTTTCTTTTGGGTTGGGCTATTATTGTTATATTTGGGCTTTTTGGCCTTTTGAGTGTATTTGTGCTGTTTTGGGCACTTTAGCCCTCGGATGTGTTTTCAACTTTTGGTTGGAATTATTTTCCTCTCTCTTAATAAAATGCTATTTTTGCCGTTAAAAAAAAACATATAATATATATATTGGGGCATTCTAAACTGATGTAAAGCAGAAAAAAAAAAAAGGAGAAGAAGAAGAAGAAGAAGAAGACGACATTCCAAGCTCATTTTTGCTGCTAAAAATTATTACGAATATTTCTTTTAATAATTCAAAACAATAGAAAAACTAATTACAAAAAAGACAACCAAAATAACCACCGATCGATGGAGTTCCCAACATCTCAATTTATCGCTGGACTTGAATCTTTTATTTGATTTGGATGTGTAATTTGTCCCGCGAGTGTGAGATTGATCTTTTTATCAGTTGTATTAGATGCACACGGTAGATTGTAATATTTTATATTAATAAATTTCTTGGTGGTTCATCAACAACAAAACAAGAAGGTTGAGACGAATTCGAAACAAAAATAAAGAAGATGAATCTTCATGGTTCGGAGGCTTCGATCCCGTTCTGCTAACAACCTTTTCTTTAGTACTGTCTTTATTTAAATTTTTTTCACGTTTGTTCATTTTGTGCCAAAAATTTTAACTTTTTATTTTGTCTCGACGAGACGAATTGGATTTATACTTTATTTTCCAAAATATTTGAATAAAAAAAATTGCTAATAAAAAAAAAATTGACATGGGGTCTTAACCGATTGATTGGTGGTAATGCTTTTTATTACATAATAATAAAATAGGCCAGAATTTGATTCTTGGATCAGTCGCAAAAACGAAGCTTCTCGACCTCTCTGGATCTCTCTCTCTATATCCTTTTCTTGGCAACCAAGAATCGAAAAACCCACAAATGCCTGGACTTGCGAAAGCCCAGTAATCCCCAATCGGTACACCTGAGACAATTGCCTTCCCTAGTCCAGTAGAAGCACCAGCACCAACAGCAGCAGAAGAAGAAGATGGAGGGAGGAGGGAGGAGGAGCAGGGGTTTGCTACCGATCCTGGCGGTTCACGCCTTGAGCGAGTACTGGAGGCTCGACCGGAAACCACCGGTCACCGCCGCGCTTGTCGCCGCCAACACCCTCGTTTACTTGAGGCCCGGTGTCCTCGATCGAGTCCTTCCTACCATAGATCAAGTCTGGTTCAATCCCTACCTCATCCTCAAGGTACGAAATTTCTTCACTTTCTATTGTTTTATGGCCTAGGGTTGTCTTGTTCGTACGAATTCGTGGACCGGTTGTTTTGTTGGTGGAAATGCTGGAGAATGGAATTTGGGAATTTCGAATTTGTAGGATTGCCTGTTCAATCGTATTGAAAATGAGCCGAGCCGAGCTCTGAAGTGTCTGATCTCTGCTCGTTCAAAACTAGCTTAGCCCGTACCCCAAGGGGTTGGCCTAGTGGTCAAGCCTTGGATTTTGCGGTTTGTGTCTTGGATTCAAGACCTCTTGGGTGCTATCAACTCTTTTGAGGCAGACCATACGAAGCATTTGGTCTGGCTTCAAGTGGGCCCCTGCAAGTAGACGGTGGGTTTGTGGGCCTCATGATTAGTCGAGGTGGGTATAAGAAGGGACACCTAGTTATAAGAAAAAAAAAAAAAAAAACTAGTTTAGCCCGAGCTTGAGCACGAGTCGAGCCGAAGTGATTGAGCTCAAGCTTGGTTCTTTTGGTATTGATGACATGTTCGAGATCCTTTCATTTTCTAAAGGAGATGAGCCTCGAGTTACAGGCTTGGCTCGTTTACCAAGCGAGCTTAAAACTCGAGCTCCACTCCTTCTGAATGGAAGCATGTTTTGAGAAAGGATCTTAGGGTGTTTAGGGGCTAGGAGGGTCTCTTCTTTTTCTTTTTCTTTTTCTTTTTCTTTTTTCCCGAGGAGGGTGTCTTCATGCCTTCCTTTTTCTTCTCATCCCTTTGTAACGATCATGGTGTCCATCAGTACACACAGTTGACCATGTACCAGTAGAAGATTCTGCAGCTACCGCAGCCCTTGCTTATTCAGGTGGAACTCCTGGAGTCCTGGTTGAGTAGTTACTCGGAATGATGCCAAGATATCAGTATCATCCCCCCTCGGGAATGTAACTCTGTTCCCTGTCCCCCCTTTCACTGAAAATGGAGAGATGAATTGATGTAATTTTTAAAGACAGTTGGGACTTATTGATGAGTCGAACCCTTAACGAGCCTTGAGCATCAGTTTATTGCAAGTGAACGGTCAAACTAAGTAATAATTTCTGGTTGATGTTTGCAATCTTACTCCGTTACCGGGTATGCATTTTCAATTACTTGAACTCTGGGGAAGTTGATTATATCCTTGAGACATTGTGAAACTTTACTGGTAATTAAGGATTCTTGGGTATTTATGGTCAAGTGTTTGCTTGATTTCTAGACTATGGTTTATAGGACTTGGAAACTTATTGTACTCTTGCTAACAGTTTCTGTTTCGGGTTTGGTTTGGCATATGATTCATGGGGGAGCAGGAGCCAACCTAGTTGCATGTTCTCTGCTTACGTGCTTGCTTCTCAAATCCATATTATATCGATGTAATCATTTCCCGAGTACCTAAAATCCTTCTTTTGCCTTGTAGTCCAGCATCACAAACAAGTTTCCTGAAATAACTCCATGTCGGGAACAAACTTGAGTCTTTAATAGCCTTTGGCATAAAATTACCGCTCTAGCCCTTAACCGAAAACAACTCTTGATTCGTAGTACATTGAGTCTCCAAGCAAATGAATATGGCCAAAATTAATCATTTTGATCATCAAAGTTGGACTCTAGCTAGCACACCCTCGGGAGGGTGAACAAAAATTTCTCATTGGGTACCAATCAGATGACAGATTTATAAAGCATTTTGCTTATGCATTCTTTTTTCTTCTATTGCTCTTCGTACTTATGTGGCAACTACAGAAGTGTTCTGTAATGAAGGGTATAGGTACATAAGGTGGAAACGGCATTAGGGGCACAGACCCCATGCTTGAATTACACGACACAAAACCCAAAAGATAGTGTAGATTTTTGCAAAAGGTCAAATTTGTTGTCGGAAGAGTTGTAGCTTTGCTGAATCTTGTCTAAAAATGGATTAATCTTTACGTACATTTGTCCTTTCAAGGTGTGATTATAAATTATTTTTGCATCTGTTCCCTCGTCTTTTAACATCTTCTTGCCTTTGGTTGAGCAGCACAGGGACCTCAAGCGCCTCTTCCTATCAGCATTCTACCACGTAGGTGAATCTCACTTGGTATACAACATGATGTCACTTTTATGGAAGGGGATCCAGTTGGAGACTTCAATGGGGAGTTCCGAGTTTGCATCTATGGTAGTCACCCTCCTCGGCTTATCCCAAGGCGTCACACTATTACTCTCCAAATCCCTTCTACTATTCTTTGATTACGGAAGACCTTACTACAGGGAATATGCAGTTGGATTTTCCGGTGTACTCTTTGCCATGAAAGTGGTCCTCAATTCCCAAAGTGATTACTCTAACATCCATGGACTTATCATTCCATCTCGTCTTGCCGCTTGGGCGGAACTGATTCTTATCCAAGTATTGGTTCCAGATGCATCTTTTATTGGCCACCTCGGTGGTATACTCGCTGGTATTCTCTATCTCAAGTTGAAGTCTTTGTATTCGGGTGGTTCCGATCCACTGACAGTTGTCATCCGAGGTCTTGTGAATGTGGTGACTTCGCCTTTGAGGTTTCTACGGCAGTTCGGTTTGTTCAGAAGGCGGCGGATTACGGGTAGAGGAACTGTGGGTAGAGATCGGCGGAGTGCATCCGGCGTGTGGAGATGTGAGGCGTGTACGTTTGATAACTCCACCTGGTTAAACGAGTGCGAGATGTGCGGTACCAGGCGCAGTGGCGATGGTTTGTCATTCCTCGGGTCGTCGGATGACCCGCATGTCGTTCCTTTAGAGGAATTACGGCGGAGGAGAGTTCAGAGATTTAATCATCGGTGAATGCAATTCCACTGGAACAATTGTAATACCACCAAAAGATGAAATTTTTAGAGGGAGAGATAAGTAAGTCGTAGGTGTTATATTCCCACCCCACGAACCTGTCATGAAAATCCCATATGAATAATGAAGATCCAAGCTTTCGGATGTTTTTTTTGAACGTCAATATTTTTTTTTTTATTAATTCTTTAAATTGTTACAAAGCTTTAGCTTTCGAATGTTGTTATCGCTTGCGTAACCATTCACATTTGAGCATGTGAATAATTGATGATTAAGTTGTTGCTTCACGCTATTCCACAAATGGGTGTTGTTGGCCTGATAAACCAATACAAAAGGGAGGTATCTCATTCCATAACCCATCCCAATAAACACTAAACAAGTGCCCGACCTAAGCCACGTGATCCGTGAGCGGAGCACGAATGAGAACATGAAAATGTTTTTGAAGCACATCCTAATCTACAAAAAAAATCGTGAGAGTGAGTGTTTAAGGCAACAATGATAGATGGATAGGATTCGTAAGGAGATGAGATTAGAATTGGGATTCGTAAGGAGATGAGATTAGTAATGAGAATGGATTGATAATAAGTATGTTTGTTTGGAATGAGATTAGATGATGAGATTATTAATATCATGTTTGTTTGAGATGGGATTAGATGATGAGATTGGATTGATAGAAGAAATTGGTAATGAGAAGGGGTTGGGTTCGGACTATGAATACCAAGTCCCCACGGGGTATTGCTAATACCCTCTAATCCCCGGATTTGTTATTCCAACGCACTACGAATCCGAACCAATTTTGGAAACCAAACGCAGTATTGTTAATCCCTTCGGCTTAGTAATCCAATCCCAACTCCCAGGAGCTTTAACAAACGGGGCCTTAGAATAATAGGCTGTTAGCGCAAAATATTTTAAAAGATTATGGGACTAGGTGCATGATGTTGCCTAAATATACTCTTTCCGTTCCGTCTATTGCCCATTCACACTAAATGGGTATGACATATATTTAGTCCCTAAACATTTTAGTAATTACAAATAGAGGATCTTTTTTTCCCCCTTTCATATATCCTAGTAATTTGGGTAGTATCTTTAAATAAAATAGGAACATACTGGGTCATCAAGGTAGATCCTATAATGAACTCACTTTTGTGATTAAGCAGTACATCACTTCAGCCATTTTATGCAAAACTGTTCTCATTAGTTTCTTTTTATCTTCACTTATTTTATTTTTATCTCGATGTATTCGGATAAGCTTAGTGCACTCGACCAATCTCTGAGGACCTATCCCACTCAATTAACAGGAAGTACGGCGGTAAACGAGGAAAAAACTTGAACTTGTGCTCGGCTCGAGACTTAACGAGTCGAGCTTAGTCATTTACTAAACGAGTTTTTTTAACCGAGCCCAGCCTTCCTCAACGAGTCGCTCAGCTCATTGGAATGAGCTAAAAACTTGAATTCGTTTTATATTTACTAAACGAGTGGAGCTCGCAAATTGCTCGGTTTATTTACCGCCCTAACAAAAAGGATGGATTTTTTCCTAATATTTTCCCCTTTCAACAATTTAAGAAAAGAGAGGCTGTAAGTGAAGCCAAAGTAAAACTTTTGCATTTTAACCAAAAGGTAAAACAATTTGACCTGACACTAGTAGTCAAATAATTTGAGAGTTACATGTATGTATATGAGCAAATCTACACGTGCATTTATTTATTAAGACGCCCCCAACGTCACTATCTCTTTTGTAACAGTCTCGTATTAACATCGAAAATTTACAGGAGGGAAGAGAGAGAAGAGAGAAGAGAGGAGAGAGAGAGAGAGAGAGGGATCTGTTCGAACTTCGAACAAACACACACGCATCGTCCACCGAGCGGGATCTTCTCTCCGATCAGATCGGGCCCAATTAGGGTTTTGTCTTCCCCAAATTTTGAATTTTTCCAATATTATTTCCCTTCGAATCTAAGCCTCGGTTGATATACTGGTAAATCAGATTGTTTTGCATTCTTTTCGTTCGCGATTTGAATTGGATTGCGATTTCTAGGGCTTGTTGATAGGGTTTTAGTCGGTGATTTGCCGAGTTCGTCCAAGTTGATGATTTTGGGGAGCATTTGAGGGTTTGATTCGCATGCGTTTCGATGGCGTCGGCTCAGGTGTTGCCCAATACAGTGGCGTCTTCGACGAGGAAGCAGGAGCATTTGGAAGCTGGAAAGCGGCGGGTAATGATTTACGCTCGTCTTTAGATTTCTTCTATGTGTGCATAGTCTGACACGGTCGCGTGTGTAAGCTAGTACAGACACCTTAGTTATTTAAAAAAAAAAGGGAAAATGGGCATGTGTGATTATCCTTTGCAATGTTATACTGGGCTTGTTCTTTTCAATTGTCTCTATTTTTTTTTTTTATGTAGGGTCCGTATGGTTATATGCAAAAAATGGGAAAACATCTATTTTGCATTTCTCTGCATATGTGTTTTGAAAAGTAAGAGGAACTCCAATGGTATGCCAAATGCATAGCTGAAGCCAAGATTTGGCTA